>JASSUY010035102.1:15016-37831 GCA_032466535.1 Forpus xanthops | reverse complement strand
AACACAAATCACTACTGCTACCACCAATAATAATACAAGAGAAATACAAGGAAAGAGAATACAACAGATCTTCACCTCCACCTGTGGGAGTTGCATTCTTTTGATTCTCCTCCCCATCCCCTCGGACTGAGGAAGAAAGAGAGAGGAATGAGTGAGAGAGCGGCTGCACGGGTTTGAAAGCCTCAAACCACGACAGTTCAGGACCATTATTAAAAGATAGCATTAAGGATAATAACTTCCTCATCTCACTGTAGCAATCCTTGTTTTCATGTATTTCTATCTGATGACCAGAACAGGTTCACCCTAAATGATGTCACAGCAAATTAATTAAAAAATCATTTGTGAAAAAGAATACATGGGTAAAGTCCTTCATGTCTTAAAAAACATCTGAAGTCATTATTGCTTTGTTACATGAACTAAGCTGTTTGATTTTGTTTTGATCATAATTTGCAATGTGTCAAAACAAAAATACACAAACCCATACTACTTACACTATGGAATTCTATGTCTGCAATTGCACTTTTTAGAGCCCTTTTCCTTTGTTTATTTTAAGACTTATTTTCTATACCTCCTTTTCCTCTCATGTCTATCAGAAATAATATGTTCAAATTCTGAGCCATAAAAAAGTTCACAAAAATTCATAAAAAATCTATTATGGTTCTTTTAGTTCTTCAGTGGAGGTGACATGGAGGATAAACTTCGAAGAAAAATTGATTTTCACTTTTTAGGCTGACTTCTGAATTCAGTTAACCTATCAATTGTTTAAAAAAGAGTAAAGCAGAAAGTTAAAAATCAAAATGGAGAAGCATTTTAAGTCATTGAGTAGATAAATTAATGCAATTATCTATTATGAATTATGCACAAAAAATACCTTCAACTTGTCACAGAATAATATTAAGTCTTTGAGTAACAGCTTTACAACAGTAGGATTTATTTTATCACTTGTCTGGATTTAATATAAGGTTTCTATCTTTAGCTAATGCATAATTTCTGTACATGCTAATGAAAATTTCTTCAGTTACTTGCTAAAAAAATAATTATGCGTCCCAAACCTATACATTACAATAGGTAGTAAAAATGATGGAAAGTACTGAAATGTGTTATGTACTTCAGTATCATCTGTTGCACTGTCTTCTATTTAAAAAAAGATAAATATTATTACAGTAATAAATTTATAAAACTTTTTTTTCTAGAAATATGAACATGTCTTAGTACTCTGTAATGTCAGATAGAAATGACTGAAGACAAATATGTCATAGAGTGCTACACTCTTTTGTTCTTTTCTAGAAGGAAAATTCTAACCATTATTTTCTTTCTTCAAGTCTGAAAGGCCACTAGATTTTACAAATGGCTTTCCATGCTGTTGTAAATCATGGACAAAGCAAATCATTCAAATATCAGTATGGAATAATGGGTATTTGTTTTTCATTCTTTGAATTTTTTGATGGGCAAATTCAAAAGAAAGATGCTCTATGCACTGGCTTATAGAATACGTACAGGTCTTGGTGTATCTTTCCGTGTTACTAAATATGTGCTAGTTTGTATTATCCCACTTCTTTAAGAGATTACTTGCCTGCTGTAAAATGTAGGGAAAAAAGTGTGGAGTTCTTTTTCTTTATATTCAACCAATTAGGGGAGAAAGTCTTTGCTTTTATAGCACCTTCCATGTCCAAAACCAAAATTATTAAGAAATGCAAATTAATTTTACCTGAGAACACACTTTAAGAGCTACAGAGAAAAGGAGAAAGATCAGAGTTTTAGAAATTAGGTGATATTTTTGATCATTAGCATGTGGCATATTTATAGCCGATTTAGACTATGTGTTGATCCAAGAATCTAGTTATTCACACGATTTGTTTATGTGGTATTTACACTGGTTTAAAGAGGCATTGGGTACACTCCTCTTTGCATTTCCACTTCTTACAGAGGTTGGGCTTTGTGGTAAAGATGGGAAAAAAAAAAAAAAAAAAGCAGTCCTTTTTTTTGGTCAAGTCTTAGCTTTAACACTGTTCTTCCTCCTTCACATTTTAAATGTATACCAAGATGATAATACAGAACTCTTTCTTTGCATTGGTTACAGCCTGAACTGTATCTTTCTAATAACAATGATCTTTCCTGAATTTAGGTTGGTTTTACCTCTGCACAAGGTAACTAAAATTTTTACCTGTTGTCATAGTTTAAGCCTAGCCTTAACTCATGCAGTTATCCTCTCACTCTCCCCTCTTTCTCTCCCCCCCCCCCCCCGGGATGGGGAGGAGAACTGGAAAACTTTAACTCCCATGTGTTGAGATAAGAGCAGTCCAGTAACTAAGGTATAACACAAACCAATACTGCTACCACCAAAAATAAGAACGATAAGGGAAATAACAAGGGAAGAGAATACAGCCACTCACCACCCACAGACTGATACACAGCCTGACCAAGCAGTGATCTAACCTTTCCGGGTCCCTTCCCCCCGTTTTTACATTCTGGGCATAACGTGCTGTGCTAAGGAATACCTCTTTGGTTAGTTTGGGTCAGGTGTCCTGTCTCTGCTTCCTCCCGGCTTCCCCTCCTCCCTGGCAGAGCTGGAGGCTCAGCAAGTCCTTGGTCAGACTAAACATTTGAACAGTAACTATAAACACTGGTGTTATCAGTGCTGTTCCCAGGCCAAAAGTCAAAACCACAGCACTGCACCAGCTACTAAGAAGAAGAAAAGAATGACTGCTGAAGCTGAGCCCAGGACACTAATCCAGAAAAGGCAAAGTCTTTGCATCCTCTTATTCAGTGATCTTGTTCACATGCACCATACTTGCCACTGACTCAACTGTGTATGACAGTTTCAAATATATTTCACAGCAGACACCTAGTGAAAAAGCCTTTATGATTTTCACTCTTATGGTTTTCAAAGAGTAGGCATGGCAAAATTTGCACTCTATTCTAAACATAGGACTTCATTAATTTCTGAGGTCCCTCTAATGCTTTCCATCTCTTCTGCATGTCACCATTTCTTTGGAGCAGTTTCTGGTGTCAAAGAAGTGAAGTTGTTAAAAAAAACCATGCTTTAAAATAAAAAGGGTCTACAGTACTGAGTTTACTATAGGATGACAACATCTCTGCTTCTTCTCAGTGTCTCTTGTAACTTTATTCTAGGTCTATCACCACTGAATAGAAAAAGTTGTCCTATGGCTGTATGCTTAGCTTTATAGCCAAAGTATGAATTTATTAGAAGCCTCTGTCAAATCTGCTATAATAAAGATTCATTCAAGGGCCATGACCAGCAGAAACACCTAAGATTTACATCTCAGTTTGTTTTCTCTGTTTGAAATCACTAAGTTAAGAAATTTCACACTCAGTGCCAAAGAATGAACTATATAAAGTGCCAATGTCACTTTAGTGGCTGGCTCTGTATACAGACTGTGATGCAGCAACAACTTTAAAATGCAGTAGGGGGACTAATGGGGAAAGAGAAGTGAATTGTCCTACTTAATCAGTGTCAGACTGGAACTATATAAGATATTAATATCTCACCTTCCTCCAAATCCCAGAGTGGAACTAAAAGCAAATTCACTTTAATTATTTAGCATGCTAGAATAATCAGTGCTCCAAGACATTAAATGTAAAGCCCTTCCCTTTTGCCTTGTGTGTTTTTATATGTGAAAATATATATCTATATATATGTATATGTACAAACACACATCAATAAAGGTTCCCTGCTGCCTTTATCTTTTGATTTGAGGTACTGCAAGAACATTTTAGAGATTCGGTAAAAACAATCATGCTGATTCATTTCCTGAAGGGATGAAGTTACTAAATTTTTTAGTTGTAGGCTTTAGTGTTGGTTCTGTTCATTAATTATTGACTTAAGATTTGTATGAGGAATTGCACCTTACCATCAGAATGACAAAAAAAAAAACAAGTGCAAAGATATGAGAGGTATGTACAGTTCATAAAGATTGCGAAAAAAAAAAAAGAAAATTAAGGGAAATCACTTTCTTGATGCATATGTGAAAGAATAAGGAAGAGAAGCAAAGCCTGGAAAGGCAGGAAGAAGACCTGATTGCTCTCTGAAGTGGTCTTAAAGCTTGTTTAAATCAACAACAGCAAACCAGCCTCACACTGGATCTTGTAACTAAGTGAATTACAGAACTTTGTTTCCATCTAGGAGAGCTGTCTTGAGTTAGATATCCATGTCAGGCTTGAGAATAAGTGTCTCCTTTGTCCTACCTGCACAGCCAGAATTTAGTTTAAAACTTAGTTACCAAGCCACTCTTCATGATATTTGAAGTCATATTTGCTGTGAATAGTCTGGTGCAAGGTACTAATGCAAACATCTTTTACCTGTGCTAGTCATTTTCCCCCTCACATCCAGGCACTGAGGAGAAAGATTCCGTTGACCTTAATCCTACTGTTCCTTTTGTTTTCACGAGTGCTTGGCCATTATTAAAGTGTTTTTCTTTTTGTGAGTGTTGCTATGCTCTATGGCCAGCATCAGTTCATAAGATCCCTTGAAGGCAAGATAACTCCTAATTTCGAGTAAATGTACACATCATATACTATTATATGCTCTCACTCAACCAAGTGCTTTTTAGCCCCACTTTGGCTATAAGGCTTCAAAGAAAGCCCATATCCACAATATCAACATAAATTAGCATCCAGAGCAGTGAGGATGCAGAGCAGAGATGACACTTGATGATTTAGAGATGTGTGAAATTAGTAGGACATCAATAAATTTAATTACATTTGAGGAAGGCGACTCTTATCTGTGAGTTGTCTGTGGTTGAAAATGTAACTGTAGGAAAATTGACTACTTTTGTAGAGCTCTAAGCTGACTCTCTACAGTTTAAAGCTGTATGTAAAAAATTACATGCCTGAAATCACAGTGCATGTGCACACACATACATGGATATATACAAGCAGCTATAAATTATTTTGATGCTCTAAAGAAATATGAACAATATGCTGACAAAAGTAACCAAACCCAAGTATCTCAACTACAAACGTTATTGAAATATATTTCCTCTGGTACTTGTTAGAGAATCGCCAATAAGTTTTGTAAGGCTATTAACGTTAAACTCTTTTCTCCTTCAGGCAAGCATTTTATACTTTTCCTTTCTTCTTTTTATTAATTCAAACTAGCTATGTTTCTGGAGAAAAATATGGATACAAAACCTATTAAGAAATATCATTTCCTTGGAGAGTTTAATATAAACACGCTGCCATGGTTATTAATCTTGGGTGACGTTTTATAGACATGAGCAATGCCATTGATTAGAAAGCAAATCTTTTTTTAGCTATTAAAATATAATATATCCTGTCCTAAGACCCAGAGCAGATGTGCACATGGACATGTGTGAACAGTCTTGTTTTTCTTTACCTAGACTTGAAACTGGGCTGGACAAAGTCAACCTTTGTTCTGCTGGCAGTGTAACAGTGGAGCTGCTCCTGAGCTAATACAGAACAAGACCCAGTATATATTAGTTTATGCACAGTGATAGATTAATATGGCTATGTGCATGAAGCTCACATCTGACAGAATGAATGCTTGTTCTCTGAACTTATCCATGGAGTCATGGAATTGAGAACCAGGTCAGATTAAATTCACCATTATATACTGTTACAAAATGTTTAAATGTTGCAAGTTTTGATATTTAATATGTTTAATATGTAAAAAAGATATACTTTGCATTTATTATAGTTTTTTGCCATTTGGTAAATATTAGATAATCTTGGCTGGAAAAAAAAGAAGCAGTGGTATTTATAATAGGTGAGAAGGAGGAGGTATCATCCTGTTTAACTTTAAATCGTTTGCTTGTCTGACAGACGAATTTAATATCTGCAGAGGACCAAAGCTGTATTACAGTGCACTGAGGGAAAGGGCTGATCATATCAGTGTTCTCCATAAGACTTTTTTCTGATCTTTGACTTCACACAAGGTTTCTGAGCAGCAACTGCTCTTGTTTTTTCATAGCATACTCTGATAATTTGTCAGAAGCTCAGATTTTGTCAGACTTTATCAATACATACAAAAATTTGCTGCCTTGGAAGTGTGTTTTGGGAAACAGATAGATACGATACATTACTGTGTTCTCAAAGAATCTTGCCTTCCCTCTGAGTTCAGGGAATGAAATTACGCTGGTCACTCACACTGAGTAACACACTAATGCATAAGGGTCATTTGGGAGCCCTATAGATCCCATTCAACATATGGGAGGCTATCAGGATATCTTTCTGTATCTACTGCAAGCAACAGTTTCAGAACAGGACACACTTTAAATGACACATCTCTTGACTGTTTTTCCGGTTTTCATTCATTTTACTTACACTTTACATGGGACTGGGGATTTGATACAGAATCAGTGAAAAAGTAGCAGTTACTGTGCTTGATTTATTGAACATGGTCAGTTTTCCATAGTTCCATGTTGATATTTCAAATGCTACTGACTAAACTTACATTCTAGCACACTATTTTTAGTAACACATTGACTCTACAATTCAGATTTTCACCTGTCTCTTATGCACATGTGGGAGCATATTTACAGTGTAATCAGACTTCGGAAGTTTATTCTTATTGTACCTCAATAGTTGCAGCTTATTGAATTGTGCTTTTTTGAACTGGATTGAGTATTTCACTGCAATATAGTTTTTATATGACTTTTTCTTTTTTCTAATATGAATAATTAATACGTTTTCTGTCTGTGGTCTGTCAATACTTCCAGACAAGTGTTACTAAGGTTCCAGACAAGGTTACTAAGGAATGGTTTTTGTCAGTAGGTTTACTGACAAAATTTGCCGCACAGTGATCCAGAGTTCTAGTGAGGATTTTTCACGGTCTTTTAAAGAGAAAACAGCTAAAACTTATCTAATAATTTGTATATCAAGAAAATACTACTTACATTTACTAGTGTGATTTTATCCTTTTTTTTTTTGTAATTTATCACTACTTGCAAGTCAGAGAGAGATAAAATCATTTTATCAAATAGAGGTAAGAATATCTGAACTTTTTATTTAGTCAGCAGAGAGAAATAGGCATTGCAAGCTACAATTTTGATCATGATGATAATGTCTAAGAGAGGATCAATGAAGTAGGGAATATAAGTCTAGAAAATGTTTTCATTTACTTAGACTGGAAATTTTTTTTTCTTTTAGTTCATTGCAATTTTGATGATTTTCTTAAAATTTCTATAAAGGTAAGTTGAAACACATTTCAGTGCAAACATTTAAAAAATATTAATTTAGAAACTAGTTAGCTAATCAATGAATTCAAGAAGATTTTATAAACCTTTTTGGTTGGCCTCCAGGTTTTTTTATTTGGTTAAACAGTTTCTGCCCCATTAATGTGCTTTTGCTGCTCCTTTGAAACCTATTTCAGGAAGTGAAGGACAGTGACTGGATAAAGATCATTATACTGAATGCCTTATGTTTCCATATGACATCAAGCTGTTGCAAATCTGTATAACTTTTTTCCTTTCAAATCAGTTCTGAATCTGCTCTAGGGAGTACCTAACAATATTACAGTCTAAAATCTGGTACACTGTGTAGAAACCACAACCAAATATGCTGCCATTCAGCACCCATGCAAGCCAAGAACCATGGCCAGGTTTTCATGTCTCATTCAACATTTGCTTTTGGTAGCATGATTCCTGTTACTGGAAATAATTAGATCATGTACTGCTGCAGAAAGTGATAGAATTATTTTGTTTTATATGAGGAAAAACATCTGACACTTGATACTTGAAAATATTAGCTATGGTTTACAGAAACTTCCTACTTTTGTAATTTCGAAGGGATTTGTCTTTCATATTATCAATTATCACTTCATTGACCTTATGTTCCATCTTTATCCTCTATAAAGGCATAGATAATTTTCCATTGATGAATATTTTTCTAGGCTGCTTTTTCTTTTTAGTTTGCCATCTATTTTTTGCCCTGAATAAGTGCAGACCACTATATAAATAGCAATACTGATAACATTCCAGTAACAATATCTGTCCTAGATTAAAACCCAAATGTTCTGGGTAGCTGCATGAATTTCTGATTATAGAAAATAGATGAGAACCTATAAGAGTGCAGGCTAAACCCTTTTACTGTGTAAAATAAGACACAAAGTTGTACTTGATATGCCAAGTCCTTATTTTTCATGGCATGTGAGGAATGTCTCCACGATTTGTCAAATACATATGGGGTGATTTGGAAAAAGGCCATCTGCCCAGTGGTATAACACAAATAAAGACGGCTGTTGCACTCAACAGCACACATGACTGAAAGAATTTGACCCCTGAGATTCACTTGGAAATGTAATTGTGAGGAATTTGGATTGTTTTGCTGATACTCATCGTCACAGAAAAAGTGCAGTGAAACGATGATCAAAAGTGAGACCAAGGTAGGATAACTGTAGAATGGAAAAGAAAGAAAATATAGTTTTATTCAGCTAAGTTCTGTGTGTTGCATCTTCTGAAAATTTTCACTGTACTTGTTTATAGGTGGTTCAGACCCTCTGTGTGTAACCATGCATTGTGAATGTAGGAAGGCCACTCCCCAAGGGTATGCCACCAGCACTCTGCCACAGTGACACTATTACAGCCATTTTTTCCATGAGGCCTGTAGTATTGTGGCTGCTTTCTTCTGTAACTCATGCAATGTGCATATGTGCTCTACCTCTATCTCTCTGTCTCAGTTCGTTCCTTCTTTCCTGACCCTTGTACCTGGGACAAGCAGATCAGTGATCAATTGGATGCTTACTCAGCAACAGATAGTTGCTTTTGCGAGGCTGGATGCTGAAGGGCTGCCAGATGTTCATGCAGAGGGGATTATCTCAGCACCTCTGTAACAATCTTCAGATTCAATAATGCTTCAGTTGGATAAAGAGAGGGTGAGCCAGAGCTATAGCCGCAGTGTGCTTCTTACTGTGTTGTGAAGTGCGAGAAGTATGGTGGAAACCTGCTCCAATTATGCTGAACTAATGAGTTTGTCAGTCTTGTGCTTTGAGTAGGCAGCTTTAAACTTTAAATTTACCCTTGTATATGGTAGTGCTGTGGTAATCTCCACCCACAGGGTCAACATAAGTAATGGAGATGATTCAGAGTCAGATCCTTCTCTCATCTTCCCCAGCTGATTTAGAGGCGCCTCGGTCCTCACTGACTGAGATCACTGGAATGGATTGCCTGGGAGAAGCTGTGAATGCTCCATCACTGGCGGTGTTCAAGGCCGGGTTAGACAGAGCGTTGGGTGACATGGTTTAGGGGGAGCTGTCCCTGCCCATGGCAGGGGGGCTGGAACTAGATGTTCTTAAGGTCCTTTCCAACCCTAACTATTCTATGATTCTATGACTGTATGATTCTATAATCTTGAAAAATGAGAGATCTCAAAAAATGAGACATTTCTTAATATCACAATACCATGCCTTCTGTGTTGCTGGGGAGCAGGCATGAGAGTGTGCAGGTGTGACCCTGGTGGCATAATGCCCAGGGATTGTGCCAGAGAAGTATGCCAAAATGGCATGATTTAATCTCTGCTGCTTTTTGAAACATTACCTTTGAAATGCCATCTGGGAATTGTTTGGGAAAGTGTAGTTGTGAATCATAAGCATGCCAAAAGCTGTTCCAAAAATTTAATCATATGAGCAATGGCCTTTCAGCATCTTGAGCACATGCCCTAGTCATGTTCAATTTACCAGTACAGATCTAGCTTCTGCTTGACAAATGTTAGTCTTGTCATTTTTTCTGAGGTTAGATTTCAGTAACATTATGCAAGTTTTACCTGGAAGAAAGCTGCCGCTTTTCATGGTTGCTGGTGGTAACGCTTTTAAAAATAGCATAGAAAAATGCTATATGAAGTAATTGGATTTCTCAAAGGCTTTGCTGTAGGAAGTAACACTGGTTTCTTCACTAATGGCCTTAACGCAGAGGATAGCAATGGGACAGATATAGACCTACTTTTTTCTTAGTATTTCAGTTGCTGTAAAAGAAGTATGGATGAGAATGTTCATATCCACCTGGTCTGTCAGAATGAAAATACAATAACTGATTGACAATAAACTTTCTTCACCATGTAATGATGGAAATTTTTTACTCGTGTTTTGCTTGTAAATAGAAAGATATGATGCCATTTCTGCCTTTTCCATCGTTAGTTCTGATTGTCTGGATTGACACTGTCTCTGTTACTTTATGATGCTTGTGGAAATGAATTATCCGAGTCCCTCACTCCATTCCCAAGATCTGCTGGGTCTGTTTCAAGTCTTACGTGTGTTTTATGTGTCCATCTGTTAGATCTCAGACAAAATCAATTAAAGTAATAGCAAAACGTTTTCCATTTTCTTTTCAGAAACGCGGTTCATGCCCATTTGAGGATTGGGGTAATAAGACATGTATAAAAACATACCAAACTGAAGATCAAAGCATACCAAAGAGTGAACAAGTGGAGTGCCTAGAAGGCCATTGTCTCAGACAAAGGATGCATTGCTATGACCACAAACAGCTGAATCGTCTTAAACTGTGCTAAGCTCTGTTTGCTATTTAGTTTCCTATTAAGTGATCTCATGTCAGGTCAAAACAAGACAAATTACTTCCGACAGACCTCTGGTCACAATGTGATAGCTAATCTTTTGATAAGATTAATGTGGCTACAAGTACATATTACTACTTCAGATAATGTGATTCAGTAAGTTACATGTTAGAAAGTATAAGCTAAACATATACATTCACTCCGGTCAGCCTCTGTATAAGCACTTTGAGAGATTCCAATTTTGCTCATTGATTGCATGCTGGAGAGGTCATTAAAAAACATGAGCTGTGTGAAAGTAGCAGAGTTTTTAATATAACCTTATCAATATCAAACCAAGAGAGAGGGAGAGTCCAAAATGCTTCCAGCCACAAAATATAGAAGGGAGAGACAGGCCTTGGAAGTAAGTAGCTACCACCTGTCTCTATAGAGAGGCTTCTGGCAAGGTCACCTTGGCTGATGAAATGGATTGTTCAGCCACCCTTGTGACAGGGTCAGGTAATATCATCATGTATGAATAGGTTAAATTTTCATCAAGTCGAGAACCATGCGAAGCTTGCTTCACGTCTGAATTTTTGATATAAAAATACACAGATGAATAGTAGCAATTGGTTTATTTTGGAGTTATGAAGTATGTCAAATTTATGGAAACTTTGGTGCTAGCATATCAAAATTGATTTTTTTATCTGATGCACTTGAATTTGACAGTCTATTTCTCTGAAAGGACTTTTTTTGTATTTTGGTTTGGCTTTAGGCTATCAGAAATCTGATACTGTATGATACTGATTGCAAAATATTTCAAAGTTTGTCAGTGGCTTAGTTGAGTCTGTGCACAATTATGAATGAAGATGGACAGCAGATTTTCAGTTCTTTGTCCATTCAATCATTTGAATGTCTTTCTAGTATATGCCAAATGAATTGCATGTTACTGGCTTGATGAAAATCTTTTGTTAAGTTACAATAGCTAGGTCAGACTACAGGGTTTATGAACTTGTGGCCTGAGCTTCAGAAGAAGGACAGAGGTCTTGAGTGAAGCCTGCTAAAAGTGACAAGGTCATCTGTGGGCTCTGAAAATGAGAAATGGAGTGCATGGGTGACAATGCTTCTACTCTACAAAGGTGCGTCAGCTTTCAGGTATTGGTCTGTGTTGTACTTAGCCTTAGATTTTTCTGACAGGAAAGCTCAGGGAAAGTGGTTGAATAGTTCAGTTGCTAGGATTTACCCTACCGAAGGAAATGTCTGCTGACGTTATTCACAGAAAAATACAGTGGCTACAAGCAGGGGTTATAGAGAGAACACTGTTATGGAAGAGTATAAAATGTAAGCACTCCCCTAGCATATGTGAAGCTGAGGTTTAAGTTTGTCATCTCTGTCAGTGATCTGGCAAATATTTTGCAGTCACCATCTCACTTGCTCTGCGGCTTTACGCAGTAATTTCTCCTTGACAAAAAATGATAGAACAGCTCTTGTGAAACCCTTTAACAAAAAACAATGTTCTGTCAGCTTGCATACACAGCTGGTTCCCTTCATTCACTCATTGTGTTCCTTTCACAGTTAAAACCAGTAACAACAAACTACCAGAATTAGTGTCAAGTATCATACCAACAGGGATTTTTTGCCTACTAGGAGTGGTGATTAGCTATAATTCTTTAAATAATGGTACCTGATATCAGGCATTTTCATTAGTGCGGGCTACAGCTTTACAGGGAAGGTGTCATGGCATGCTGTCACTGGTGTCATGCTGTTGACTAAAAGCTATATGTTGGGATATACTTGAGTTCTGGAATGCTTACCAATATGAGCACTGTTCTTTGGATTTAACCTGTTTTCCTCAGCCCTTTGTGAGGCCGTGGTCTGCTGCATGCCTCTCTACATATTCTGAAGCAAAAGTTTGCTGAACCATTTTAAGTGTCTCAATATAAAAAGCATACAGCTGTACATAGTCCTACATCTGTGCTATCCCATCAAAGCAAAGGCATTCCTGAATACCATGCTCTCCATGTTGTGCTTCACAACAAAATGGTTTCAAAAGTATTTAGAGATCATTTTCTTTCTTTGACAGTGATACTATATGTATGCCCACAAAAGATCAGAGAGGATGGAGGACTGCTCTTTAAATAGTGGTAAAAAGATTTTTCAATAATTCTTAAAGTTGTTTCAAAATCCACTTAGTGAATTCTAAACCCATAACTTAGTAAATTTCTAAACTAAACCCGTGAATGACCTCCCAAGTGCATATATACAGAAATGATGATCAGGCTGACCTACACGTGTTATTCTGTTGTACCTATAATGGTGTCTGGTAAAAGTGTGTCATGGGTTTAGCAGAAGTAATTTTTCTCCTTATTAGCTGGTGCAGCACTGTGTTTTTGACTTTCGGCCTCAGAACAGCACTGATAACACTGATGTTTATAGTTACGGCTTAGAATGTTTGGTTTGACCATGGACTTTCTGATTCTCATGCTCTGCCAGGGAGGAGGGGAAGCTGGGAGAAATCAGAGACAGGACACTTGACCCAAACTAGCCAAAGAGGTATTCCATACCACAGCATGTCATGCCCAGGAAGGAAAGACTGGGGGCAGGAACCCAGAAGAGTTTGGTTCTTGGCTTGGTAGTCGTGTGTTGAGCAGTTGTATCCTCTTCCCTTGTTATTTCCCTAGTCATTATTGTTACTGGTGGTAGCAATAATGATTTGTGTTATCCCTTAGTTACTGGACTGATTTTATCTCAACCCATGGGAGTTACATTCTTTTGACTCTTCTCCCCATTCCCCCCCATGGAGTGGGGGGGAAGAAAGTGGGGGGAGTAAGTGAGCAAACTGCGTGATTTACAGCTTAAACCATGACAAAGAGCAAATAATTACAGGAATTATCTGGAGCTATTTCTGTGCTTTTATTAAAACAGAACCAGAGATCGTTCCCTGGTGTACACAGCATTTGGCTCCAAGATTCTCCCGGGCCTCAGTAGCCTGTGACAAATTTGTAGCTGTGTGTGCGCTTATGTGGAGGGTGCAATTTTAAAGTGTCAATAGTAGGAAATAATGTGTGGACTGTGTGAAATTCAGAATATGTGTTTTATGCTATGGGATGTGGCATACAGGCATATGGGGATATTTAAGGTATTAAATCCTACTGGAATACAGCTGGAGTTTTATGCAGAGAGAAAGGAGCCCAAACTTGGTCTTTCCTCTTTTATACTATGTCTGGGAACTGCCTTTAGCATGTGCAGTCCCAGCTGTGCCTGGACACTCTCCAGGGGGAAAGCTTGTTGAGACAGGCCAGCGCGATGCAGAAAAGCAGGCTACTGAGGGAGCTTTTGGTGTTGAGAGGGGTCCCTGGGGATCCAAGTTGCTTCCTTGGCCCTTTTTGTAATGTAGTGTCATAGATGAACTGTGAGAGACCAGTTTTCTTCTATAGTGAAAATGTAATGATGCATCTTGATAAATTCTGATATTTTAACTGTGGATATAATGCTATATCTGCTTAGGTGTTATGATCTAGCATCATAATGTGCCATGCAGAAATGTTCAAGATAACATTTCCTGAAACTTGGTGGATTGATGCAGACTACATTGCTTATTTTTGTAGCAGTTGGTTATCTTTGCGCAACATTGCATTGGGCCACATAAGCAAAACATAAGGCCCAATAAAAAGGGAAAAATGTCTTTTTCTCTCTCTTGTGCTTTCCTCGCTTAGGTTGACAAGTGTTTCTTTGCAGGGTCAATTTCCTCTCCAAATGGATTTCTCCTCTTACTTCTGTGTCCTGCTCTGCCAGGGGCTGTTTCTACTTAGGCTAATCCAGCACAGAGGCCATAAGTCTCACAATTACAGCTATGGTGTCTCTGACTGATACGTTAAACACTGACTTTTTAATGTGAGACTGGGACAAAGATTCTTAACTGCAAAGAGTGTATTGTGACATTTTAAAAAGTAAATGTCAAACATGGAAGTAATGGAACATGCACAGTACCATTATAGAAGACAGAAGAAGATTGAAGGCTTCATATTAACTTATCAAGAATAAGTGGTACCTCAGTTGTATCCATCAGGTACCTAGGTGAGTTAAATCCCTACAGAGTAGAAGAACTGGAAAATTCTACTAATCTAATACTAATCCAATGATAATCCCAAAGATTTTCTATTAGAAGCCAAGAGTAAATCTATAGTTCTTGTACTGCACATTTGTCAGATAATTTTGTGCATATGGAGGGTCTAAGAAGTTTTCAATTGTATTAAAGCACAGTGATTTATAAAAAGAAGAATACAGTGATGGCTCATAGTGCTATGTTTTTCAAATATTATTGTATAATTTAACCTAGGACACTGTGGTTTTCCCTTAAAGAGCATAAGGTATATTAAGCAAAATGAATTACAAACCAGTCAGCTAGATTCATAGATTCTCTTCTTTGCTCTTTTTACATACTTCTTAATGTTTCTGTGTTTCCTGGGTATCATTTTAAGTTGATAAGTATACTGGAAAGAAAAATTCAGCAGCATGCTGGTATTTGTTCAATAATTTGACCGGCAAATGCTTTGCCCATATAGCATCATATTTATGCAATAAATGGTAAAAAGCTAGCTGTTAAATAAATTACCTTGTCAGTAGCATAAAGAAGTAGTATATTTGGAATTACTCTGTTTTCTGTTAAAGGGCATACTCTCTTACACATTTCAAAGCAACATGGGAGCTGAATTGAATAACAAATGCAGATAATCCTATGATTTTTGTATGCTTAAATTCTAAACTATACTATTCTTCTTTTGGTGTCTAGCAAGTTATACTTGTCAGCCAGCTGTTCTCAGCAGTTTAAGATACTGTATGGTTTCTTAACCCTTTTACATGTTCCAGCGATTTCAAGCTTTCCACAGTGTCAGTTTATTCCATCTAAGTGAAACAAGATGGTGTCTCACCATTCTGAGTTACAGAGATAATATTTAGAATCAAAATATTACCCTTTTGTTTTCAAGAAATTTCTAATTAAATAATATCAGTAATTATAAAATGTTATCATTTTGAGTCTTATGCAAATACAGGACCAGTTCCCTAACTATTTCTGTATTTACACACAAGTGTGAATGTTGACTTACTATCAAGCCATACAGTTTTAGTGAAGCTTAACAGGCAAAACTGCTTTTAACCAGGTAAGAATTACAGAAGTATATTATGTTAGGAAGACAGTAAAATCCACTGAATTTAGCAGGTTTCTACTGACCTACTTTTTCTGGACAAATCTAATAATAAGTTAAAAGTTTGAATGGAAGCTATTGCTTACTTTTGCTATTGAAAATATTTGGTTTTAGTTGTTCATGCATTTTTGAAAGTCAAGATGCACATCTAACTTTAACAGGTCAAAACTGACATTAATTATCATTTGGAGATTGAGTCTGGAGCTCTCAAGAAGCCTTTCAAACTTTGTATTTCCTGTTTTTTCTATTAACTTCCATTTGTGTTGATTAAAAGAATGGATGAAGAAGATCTTTTGAAAATTATCATCAGAAACATAAAAGCAGCAAGTGGAAGAAACAAAGTAAGGTTGAATTTTGAAATTGACTTTCATGGATGTGGAATAAACCCTAGACAAGTTGCGATATTGGGCTTTCAGGTTTGGGATTATGTTACAATTGAGATGATATCCATATGTTGCTTCAGATAAATAAAATACAGATATTTATCAACGAAATAAACTTCAGGATTGAAAGAGGTTGATCTACAATTGTCTCCAAATTGCATAGCAGGAAGGAGAAAAGCCCCTTTAAGCAAACCTGAAAGTGTCTCATAAGACTTGATGTGTAACAAGTTCAGACAAATTCCACATAAGTGTCATAGTAAAACCAGGATCTGTAGCTTTTGTAATCTCCATGTAGTGGATAGCCTTTGGATAAACAGAACCTGAGGTCAGAATTGCAAAGTTGCTATTTTTCCAAAGTGGAAATGTATGGTTTTGAAAAGCTGTTATTCTTTTATTTATTCCATGGGCTCTTTAGGTTTCATGCAGGGGTAATCTGCTCTTTGAAAACTCTAGGAGTGAAAAGTACCCAACTCTCTCATCTGAGAATTAGCCTTGCTGCTTAAATGGAGACCATCTTGTGATTCATGAGGATCTTTCTTACCGAGTAAAGAAAATAATTTTTGATCAAGGCATTGTGTTCTATATAGAATGTGTTTTTCCTGCGGTTTATAAGCTTTTTGTACATCTAAGATAATCAGCTGTAAAGGTGGGAGACCAGTGAGCATTAACAGGGTAGCTAACAATTCTCCATCAATTTCATTCTTTTTACCTCCATTTTCCTGCATGATGTATGCCTTTCTGAATCTTGTGAAGTTTCTGTATCCATACGGTTATTGAACTCAATGGTCTTTTGAACTGTTGGCAATATATGTGAAAGTTGCATGGGAAGATTTAAGAGCCTGAATATATTGGAGTTTCATGGGTGAAGAAATGACCTGGACAGTGTGAAAAGACACTGAGATATATTAATTAACTTAAAATTGATTTTAAGTGGAACTGAGTCATTTTTCCCAGGTAGGTGTCACAGACAATACATACTGCTTCACTGCAATCCAAAGAGGAACAGAATGCTTTTGTCCAGGTTGAGGTTCAAGGTGGAAGTGATCTGACTCTTTATCTACTAAAAACCCTCTATTTATTATTCACTTTCTAAAATATATTTTCTCTTTATAAGTTGGTCTAGGTCGAATATTGAAAAATTTATTACATTAGTTTTATTTTAATAGGACTTCCTACATTGTGATGCCTTGTAAATCTGCAAGTTGAATCTGGAGGAAATCAGGTTCCTTTGGCAGTATCAGAAGTCTGAGGCCTGTATCTCAGGGTTAACAGTTGAAACAGCTTTCCAAATGCAGCTCAGTGGCATAAAAGAAAAATGGCTACAACACACATAAAACACAGGAATAATGGTTCCTCAGACTTTAATCCTAGGTGGACCAGCAAAACAATTTATTTTTATGTGTTTTTTTTTTTTTCCAAATAAAGTGTTTTATCAATAGAGTTCTGCTAAGACTGTAAGAATAAATCTTTCCTACGAGGAAATGTTAGTAATAGGATTACAATTCGAACCACATAAACTTATATGATTCTTTTACTTTAAAAGCCCATTTGTGTTAACTGGTTTTAATTGAATGACTTTAGGGTGCTCAAAAGCCTGAATCAAGCCAACATGTTAAGTAGGATAAATTTCCCAAGTAACAAATTTAATGATCAGCTTTGAAAGTTAGGCTAAGACAGAATCAATAACCCCCTAGGGATATGTGTTCAAGTTTAATGTATTTGACCAAATCAGAATTTCCTAGCATTTATAGTTGCTCTTCAGTAGATGGTTAAGAAAACATGTTTTTTAACTGAAGAAAACAAATAAGTAATGTAGTCTTATTTATCAATTTATTAATGAGTGTAGTTGTAGCCCTCTCAAACTAATGTATCTTTTAACGTTTTTATCAGGAGTTCCACCTTACGGTTTTAAAGTATTGAGAGGGTAACTTAATCTTATTGGGAGTGATCAGGCAGGTGGACTTAGAGAAAAAGTCTTGTCAGTTGTTTCTCTTGATGGCGGTGACAGCTACTGTTCAACGACTCTGTATTCTTTCAACCACATTCTCAAAATACGTATGAGACCTTTTAGGAGGTTTCATTACTTTTTTCTTTGAAAGACAGTTTCTTGACAGACATGAAACTCTGGAGATTGTCTGGGCCCCCTTGCCTGTACAGAATACCTCAGACTCACTCAGCAGGTCTAATAATCTGTCCTCATTGTTTTGGTTTTCTTTAAAAAAAATTTAGTCTTGATTGCCATCTGGCCACTAAAATAAGTAACATATTCGCATGAGCTGTCTAAGAAATGGGTCTTCTGAATGTACCAGTAAGAAGGCACTGAGCATCCTATCCATTCGGTATGATACATATTATTGCTGAAAATTAGGCACAGCATCCATTGTAATATCATGCCAAGGCCACAAGGCAGCAACATGATTCAGAAAGAAATTCGTATCCCAGATTGCATTTATGCTCCTGCAACAGTATCCCAAACTCTATAGGTAAAATGCTGTAATTTTCAGTGGTGGTCTTGGGGCTTTATAAGAGTGGCTTTATTGGTGTGTGGGAAACTCCAGAGCTCTCTAGGTCTTAGCTATCCTAAGACATACTCATAGACAATGTAAGCAAAATGGCACTCTGGAGCTCCCCAGTTTGGACCAACTTTAATTCCCAACATATACCCATGAAGATATTACTGTAAAGGCATATTCTAACCCTCATATGCCACATTGTCTTCACAGTAATATGCCTTTTCTTTAACAAGCTAGATAATAATAAATTTTTGTTCACTGGATTGCCTCATCAATATCAAAATGCCAATTAAGACAGATAGGTTGTGAGCCATAGGATAATCCCATAGAATATCCTCACTAGGACTGAGAAAAACATCAGCAGAAATTACTAGACATACTGTGTGCATGCCCCATGTTAAACAACAGAGAACTACTATCTGAGCCCATGACGTAAACTTATAGCATGGTTCTGCTTGCAACCTTGCTCCCCATTCATAGCCTTGGGCCCAACATTCAGTGTTGACAGACCTGATGTCAGAAAAGGAGAAAAAACCTAACTCATTGAGAAAAGTACCTGTCCCAGCCTCAGTGTTGTGCTAGGACATGTTCTGTTTCCTGATAAATATTTTCAAAATCACCATGTTTTAGTGCAGAAGAGAAGCAAACTTCATGACAATGTGTAAGTTTGCAAATATCTGGTCTAGTTCAACAATCTGACAAAAGCACTATGAGGAATATTTTGTATTGACCCAAATAAGGGCTTTAAAATTTGCTAGGAATTACACAGATAATGTTTGATGCCATAAGGCTTACTTCCTATGTCAGCATCAAGGTGAAAGATATTTGACAGCTGAACACTACCATACCCTTTTCTTTCATTAGAACATGTAAAGCTTCCCTGACAACTCGGGCTATGCCCCTTAGTATATGTTTGGTCTAGTCTTCTTAGCAAGGGCAATGGATTCTTAGAGGGAAACAGGTCTTTCTTATGTCAAAAGCTAAAGTAATGATGGAGGAAATTTTGGGTTGTGCCATAATTGGAGTCAAAACGAATGAGTGTATTTTTTTGTGCATGCAGACCAAATCTGTGAGAGCAAGTGTTCCCCATGCTAACATGTGTCATGTGCCAGCTCCAGGGACAAGGAAGTTCTGGACACAGGTAGACAAAAGGTACAGGAGTGGTTTTCCCCAAGTATTTTTTCCACCCCCATCCCCTTTTTTTTTTGAGTCCCACTGTTCTTGTGGTATGAGGAAATAAATAGTTAGAATAAAATAAAGTCTATTTATGGTTAATCCATGGACACATAATGTAGGCAAAACACAGGAGCAACAGTGACAATCAGAAGGACCTTGTCAAAGCCACTGGAAGTGTTTGTGGATAACTGCTGTGTCCAAAAATCCTCTGTGCAGCCTGACATAATTGGCCATAGCTAAAGCTCTCTGGATAAGCACATATCAAATGCCTTTCAAACATAATTAGGTGTAGACACAAATAAGTAAAACCAGGACATTGGGACTTAGAACTGTTACAGGAATCTGGGGATGCAAAGAGACTCATTAGAAGAATTAGATCAAGCATTCAAGATTTCTAAGTAAAAGAAAGAGCATGACAATAAAATTTTAGAGATAATGATGGTTTACCATTTATTTCTTGTACTACAATCTCTTGCTGTTTTCCTATTGAAAAGAGTGACTGTAGCACACCTCAGTTAGAGATCCCAGCAGTGCTATTGTAACATGTCTTAAAAAAAAGGGAAACAAAACCTTTTTTAAAATAGTTTTATGCTCTTCTTTACATGCAATTTTTGAGTTATGGTCTTTCCTGCTATTTACTGCTTTACTATACAATCGTATTGACTTACTCTTCCGGCACTGATGAATTGGTTGCCTTTTTTCCAATTTAGACTAGCCTGTTCTTCAAAAGGTGCAAAAAATTCAAAGAATTCTTACAGTAAAAAGAATCTTCCAATGTTTTAGCAGTCATGATTTATTGGCATTTCAGACTAACATTTCCCAATTCATTTAATCTTGCTTTTTTTAAACCAAAGAAGAACTTGAGAGGTAATATCTTGCTGCTTGTTTGTTTAAACTTGTTTTGTATTTCCTTCTGAATGTTGATCTGTTTTGTCTTGATCTAAAACAGGATAAGGGATTATAATACAGTCTTCTGGCAAGTACTTCCTATTTTCTGCCCTTCTTCTAAGAATTTTCCACTTCGCTATCACAGAGCCTACAGGCAAAAAATCCAATAACTTGAATTAAAACTTTGCACTGAATATTTTTTCATTTGCTCTTTACTTTAAAAAAAGTTAAAGATACTGTAGAAAACCTCTAGAACCTGTACTTCTGTTATTACAGTACCATAGAAAAGAACTACTGCTTACTTTCTCTTCTGGTATCAATTTGGCGTATCTAAATGGCAAAGTTAATAACTGGCATTGAGTGAGAGTTCACACAGCTCTTCTCATTGCAAATGTGCTTAGTATGATGGATGTCTTCCCTTAAAGTCAGCTATTCAGCTAGGACTTACTTTTTGGCACATTTGATTCCTGCACACCATCAGATAGGAGACCAGAACTGCTATGGGCAGACAGAAAAAGAAAAAAATTAACCCTTGTGAAGTCCCCTTTTTGTTTTCCTCTATCATTTCACAAGAGGTATTGGTATAGGGTCAGTATCATGAACAGGTTTAAACTAAGAGCAGAATAGAGAATGTAGAAAGTACTGACAGTTTTCAGTGGATATATAGTTTAGATGTGGAACCTTGATAAGCTTTTAGTTTGTAGCTAGCTGTCTAAAAACAATAGATCCACATCTGGTTGATAGATATATTAGCATAAAAATGCAAACCTGGGAGCTTGTTGAGTTTTGCTAATTTGTTCTTTTTAAACACAATCTGCTTTTCGCTGAGAGGAAATTACATCAAAAGAGAAATGACCAAATGAGCAAGCGTGCAAGCTAAAAATTAAGTTTTATAAAAATTTCATACGTGAAAAATCTTGTCAGAATTCTTTAAGAGCTATGTTTTTCTGAAATTTAGCATGCAAAATGGCTTGTCCTTTTCACTGTCTCTGGTTTTCAACATTTGTACATTTTTAAACTCATCCAGCCATTGTCCAGCACTCACTGATATTTCTAGCTTGCAGAATACATTAACTTAGTAAAGGAACTTCACTGCATTAGGACTGCACAGACATTGACACAACAGTCATATAACAGACTAGAGTTGATCATTTTATTCATCTTAAAACAATATTATTTTGTATGACTCAGCATAATTAAACAAATTTTCTGTTTCTTGGATTTCTGCTTTATTTCTCTTCCACTTTTTCATACATTTAAAACTAATATTTCAGTAGTAGGTTTAAAATTTAATAGAATTCAGTACAATAGTATTTCCAAATTATTTACCATTGCTGCCGCTTTGAAAAAGAGTTAGTAATTCTGTTTGCAAGAGATACAATTTCAGCTAGCAAATTGCTGCACAGTTTGAATTATTTATTTTAGTCGTCTTTTAATAAAGATCCTTCCTGACTCACACAAAGTGTTCAAGTGTCAAAAAGATGTGAGCCTCATTTCTGTGTACTATCAAATATTACAATAATGATATGAATAAAATTAAGATTAGAATTAAGTTAGTAAGATCTCACTGGGATATTTGTGAGGGGACAATACCCATGAAAACCTCAAAAACTATTAATCTGCTTTCCTAAATGTGGAGAAATCATCTGGAAATACTTTGCATTCTATGCTAACGTCAGTGAACCTTGCACAATGGAGATAAGTTGAACCCAAAAACTGGGAAATGGGATTTTAAAATTGTTGCAATTACCAAATGGATTTTAGAGGATGTATAACATTTGAAACTCATGTTGCATATAATCATAGAATCATAGAATATTTAAGGTTGGAAAGGACCTTAAGATCTTCTAGTTCCAATCCCCTTCCAGGGGCACAGACACCTCCCTCTAAACCATGCCACCCAAGGCTATGTCCAATCTGACCTTGAAGGCTGCCATTGATGGAGCATTCACAACTTCCCTGGGAAACCCATTCCAGTGCCTCACCACGCTTACAGGAAAGAATTTCTTCCTCATATCCAATCTACATTTCCCCTGTTTAAGTTGAAACCCATTACCCCTTGTCCTCTCACTACAGTCCCTCCCCAGCATCCTTATAGGCCCCCTTCAGGTATTGGAAGGCTGCTATGAGGTCTCCACGCAGCCTTCTCTTCTCTAGGCTGAACAGCCCCAACTTTCTCATCCTATCTTC
>JASSUY010035102.1:0-13833 GCA_032466535.1 Forpus xanthops | reverse complement strand
ACGTTAGGAGGAGGTATCCCCCGTGTCTCCCGGCGCCGTAATAAAGAATACCTGCTTGTCAACTAGAAAACTTTGTTAGCAAGTTTGTTCCTGGAGTTTTCTCTGAATCAGGGTCAGGCGCCCTTTCTCTGTTTCCTCTCTTCTTCCTCCCAGCTTCCTCTAACCCTCCTCACTGGCAGTGTCAGACTGAAAAGTCCTTGACTTAGGGTAAGTGCTACTTAGCAAAAACTAAAACTTCAGTGTGTTTTCAGCATCGTTCTCAGGCTGAAGCCAAACCACAGCACTGTACCAGCTACTAGGAAGAAAATTATCTCTATTCCATCCAAAACCAGAACATAAGTTTACAGGTTCTGATTTTGTAATGATCTATACAAATAGATGACCAGGCAGAGTGCCAGTGACTTATGGCTGTCTATGCAAGGAGTCTATCTATGGGCTTACTGTAGGGGTGGGGCCGTATGTAGATGTAGCACCGTTCATGGAACTCCATGTTCCTGTCAAACAGAGGTCAATAAACCATAGTATCCTCAAATGTAAAGCTTTGATATTAAGTCAAAATAGTTTCAGTCTATTCTTCGTCACTGATTTTTACATTTTCTTCATTGGAGAGTGTAAGTGCTATCTTACTATAGTACTTGTTAGTTTCAAGAAAATGTGCTTCTACTACTCCTCCTACTACTTTTTATTTGAAGTGCTAAATTTTAACTTCTCTGCCTCTGCCAGGAGCTATATCCCTTGAGAAGTACTTATCAAATGTATGAGATCTATCATCTTTTTTAAAAGAAGTACACTGTGAACTTATGAATAGTAAATCAGAGAGCTGGGACAATGCTGCTATTTAATTATTAGAGTGATTAAAAACTAACTGTCATTTTTTGTTGATTTTTCTATTCTTCTGCACATTTAGAAACCAAATGAAAAAGAAGGCCCTGATACTCATTAATATCCACATCTTTTTAACATTAATATTTGCAGGAATTATTTTCATTTCCAGATATAGGTATAGACCATTATAGATTTTATTAGCACTTTTTCGAAAAAGCAATTGAAAGCATAATGGTAAATGCTGCCTCTTCTCCACTGTCAGAAGCTTTGAAGACTCTGCATCTCCTTTAATAGCATATCAGCAATTAGAAAAAAAAAAAAAAAGGCTCCATTTATTAGTTCTCATTCCACAAAGATCTTTGTTCATCCATTATGAAGTGCATGTGGAATGTAGAGTTGCTGATAGCATATGGATTCTGTATGGAGGGCAATTCTCTTATCATGTGCCATCATTTCTGTTTCTTCTCATAATTTTAGAGCTTCTTGCATAAAAATTGTAGTGCTTATTGCTGCTGAGTTCAGCTCTTCCCACTTCTTTTTTATCATCATGTAACATAAGCCTTTTTAAATAATGTCATCACTTACATGCCAGAGGGACAGGATGCCACACAGAGGGACCAGGACAGGTTCAAGAAGTGGGCCCATGTGAATCTTTTATGGTTCAACAAAGCCAAGTGCAGGAGCCTACACCTCGGCTGGGGCAATCCTAGTGTCAATATGGGTTGGAGATGAAGGGTTTGAGGGTGCCACTGAGGATAAGGATTTGGGGGTACTGGTGGATGAAAAGCTGGACAGGACCTGGCAGTGTGCTCTCACAGCCCAGAAAGCCAACCATATGCTGGGGTGCATCAAAAGAAGCATGGCCAGCAGGTCAAGGGAGGCGATTCTCCCCCTCTACTCCTCTCTTGTGAGACATCACCTGCAGTACTGCAGTACTCCAGCTCTGGAGCTTCCAACACAAGATGGATGTGGATGTGTTTGGACGAGTCTAGAGAAGGGCCACAAAGATGATCAGAGGGCTGGAGTACCTCTCTTATGAAGACAGGAGGAGAGAGCTGGGCTTGTTCAGCCTGGAGAAGAGAAAGCTCCTGGGAAACCTTATAGTTTCCTTTCAGTAGCTAAAGGGGGCTTTATAAGAAAGATGGGGACAGACCTTTCAGCATGGTCTATTGTAACAGGACAAGCGGAGATTCAGACTAGGTACAAGGAATAGATTGTTTGCAATGAGGCTGGTGAAACACTGAAACAGGTTTCCCAGAGAGCTGGTAGATGCTTAGTCCCTGCAAAGATTTAAGGTCAGTTTGGATGGGGCTTTAAGCAACCTGATCTAGTTGAAGATGTCCCTGGATATTACAGGGGGATTGGAAACTAGACAACATACACAGGCCCCTACTATCCTATGATAATCTGTGGCAAATAACCATAATACCGTAAAGACACTGTTTATATGGTTCATTCTCTGTCACTTGCATTAGGTGTAGAATTAGAACTTTTGTCCCCTGAAGGAATTTTTTCAAATTAGGAGCTTGTTTTCCCTTGAAATATACTTTGAGATAGTTCTAATTTCATGAGTGTTTAATTATTCAAACAAGTGTTGCGCTGAATCAACCCACTACTTGTGCAGGTCACTGGTAGCCAATGGGAACAAAGAAGTAATTGTTAGATATTTAATTAGAAGAAGAAAAAAAGGCACCTAATAAATGCAGAGAGGAAATAAACAACTGGTTTTCACATTTCAACAATACAGCAGGTATAAAGCAATACTTGTAATTTCTGCTAAAATACATATTAGAATACCTGACAAGAATGTCAGGGGGGGTTGATTAGTTAAAATGAAATACAGAAATCTTCTTTGATTCATTTTACATTTTGCACTGAGTTGTCTTTGTGTCTGAGAAAGAATGAAACAAACCCAAAAAGCAGCCTGCATAAGCTTATTGCAGTTGTGTGGTTCTACTGCCAGACTGAGAAGTAGCTCAGCCACCTTTAATACCTAAATGTGACTCTGCTACACAACAAAAAATCAGTACTTTTCACCCTCATAATTCAAAAGAAACAATTACACATGTATAGTAATGTGAAAATTTCAGTGGAGCGATCATCAGGCCAAGTGAAGACAGAAACCTATGTGATTGCTGCTTGTAACCTTGAACTGCGCTGCTGCTCAGATGACATACAGAGCAAGTTTATGTTCTACCAGTCCTTGTTTGTGGTCATGTCACCCTCTGAAGGTCAAGTCTGCAGAGAAGCATAAATGCTGCATTGTATTAAGTGCCTAAAAATCCCCTCATTTTTACCCGTTCCCCAGTGTTGTTTCCCTGCATGCATGAACTGTCTAAACTTCAAGGCTGCCTTCTGAAGTGTGTCAGGTTGCATGGGGAGTACCAGATCACTAGTAGCTGCAGATATGGAATAGTCTCTGAAGGAGAATACTACTATCAGTATTTGCACGTCTTTGAAGTATCTGCCTAAGTCGATAGCATATCAGCGTGTATCACTGAAGGTAAACACACAAAGGGGAGAGACCAAAGTGTGAGGCTGTAACAATGAGCTGTGCCATGTGAACTAAAATGTCCCACACCACCAGTGTTGCATCCTAGCTGCTTCTCCTTGGCTCTGTGGAGTACAGCATGCCAGACAGGCACCCACCGATCTGACCAGCTGGGTATGGTATGTGTGATGACAGAAAGGGCAGAAGGTCCAGGGATTTGCTGTTGGGACCATGAGAAATAGGAGCTGGGATTCTGTGGTGTAAACTCCATAATCTGGGTATGAGATTTGAGGGGGTGGGCTTGCTACCTCAGTGTCAAAGAACAGTTTGCCCCCCATCCCATTGCCCTCAATATCTTGATTTACAATGCCTGGTGAATACTAGAAATGGTGTAGCCAGTATTCATGCTGGACAAGTACACAAATGACTGCCTTTTTTATGTTTCCTGCACACTGTGTGCATATGTTTGGGGAAATCTCCACAGATAAACCTTTTTCAGACTAGTGTAGACACTCTCTTTCACCTTTTTATCTTTGTACTGCCCTACTGTAGCCATGAGCTTGGTCCTAACTGAGGTTTGGATGACAGATTCTACTTCAAAACTCTTCTTCCATAGAGAAGTCCATAGCCTTTGCAATGCTGAGATCAGTGGCCTTCCAGATTCAGTGCCTTTGCTGAACATAGTAGCTTGATCCTTCATGACTTTGAACTAGGGAACCCCAGCTGAGAGTGTCTGCCTACACAGAAGAAAGAGGCACTGACCTCAGCATCATTAGAATGATTCCTTGAATAATTGGCCAGTAGCCTGAAGGTTTGTGTCACATTTTGATATTGCTATTCCTTTCCTTATGATTTCATTGACCTCATTACTCACTTTTTGTGGGATCAAAATGGCATTTTGGTTCATTTAGTTATAAAACATAATAGAGACTAATGATAGAATTCTTATGTAAAAAAAGAACAAGCAGCTGAAAAGTAGGTAAATGTTTCTCAGTGTGTCTGCAATTACACAGTTGAGAAGCACGGCAGAGCTTCACATTACTCCAGCTATCACTGCTGCATGATCCACTAATGGTAAAGAAAAGACTCTTTCCTTCCACTTTTGCCCCCCAGAATAAGAGAAGGATATTTGAGATAGTGCTAAAATGACTACTGTGTCTTTAAAAATTTTGTTATACTGAAAACTGATGAGTGTTTGCAATTTCAAAGTGCTTTTTAAGTATCTAACCAGTGAAACAGAGATATTTAATTCTACATTTAGAGTGCAAAGCCCGCCCAAGTGACTTTATTCTTTTTACAGCTTTCCTGAAATGGTTGCAATCTGTGTGACAGGAGGATGGGCAGCAGGAAAATATGAGGGGAAATTTTGCTGTCATGGCTCAACCTGTTTTGTAGTATTTGCTTGCAGTTTACTGCAGAGACTATTGTCCATGGTCTAGTAAAATAAGATTAATTTTTGGTATGCAATTTATCTTTTGTCATCATTTTCACAAGGTGAATTATAAACACTTTTTGAGAATGCTGTGGTCTTGTGTACCCTTAACTCCCAATGAATGGCACTGGGCACTGGTGCCACTTGGCAATACTGGGTGCATGAGAGAAATGTGGTGAAGGAATTATACCTAGGTATTATATAATTTCCACATATTTGTGGCTCCTAGAAAGGACATTATAAGTGGTCTGCTGGATTTGGCTGGGATGGAGTTAATTTTCTTCATACTAGTTAGTACGAGGCTCTTTTGGATTCTTGCTGAAAATAGTGTTTTAGCCACTCTGAGTAGCTGACCCCAAATGACCCAAGGGATATCCCATGCCATATGGCGTTATGTTCAGCATATAAATCTGGGGAAAAAAGGAAGTGTGTTTGGGGATTTTCAGAGTAATGGTGTTTCTTTTCCCAAGTAATGGTTAATTGTGATGGAGCCCTACTCTCCTGGACATGGCTGAACACCTGCTTGACCATGGGAATTAGTGAATGAATTCCTTATTTTGCTTTTCTTATACTCACAGCTTTTGCTTTACCTGTTAAACTGCCAATATCTCAACCCACGAGTTTTCTCACTTTTCTGATTTTCTTTCCCATTTCCACCACAATGAGCAAGTAGTGGTGTGGTACTTAGTTGCCAGCTGGGGTTAAACCATGGTAACTTCTTTCAAGTAACTGGGTTTGTTTTTAGCACATCAAAGAGGGCCAAATGCGGAGAAGCATTTCAGCAAAGACCTCAGTTTCAGAAATCACTGAATAAATGGTTAACAATGCTTCAGTAAGTCATCGTGGTTGCCCTATGCCAGAATTCTTGAGGTGTCATATCTTGAACAGGAAAACTATTGCCAAATGCACTTATTTTTCTAGCTAAGCTAGAACTTTCAGAGCTGAAACCTATTCATTTCCACTATGTTTATTCAATTCTGATATGTGAGTCTACTGTGCTGCAGAATTTGTCTTTAAACTTGCTAACTTAGGCTGTGGATGCTTCAGCAAAATAGCGAATGCAAGCTTCAGAACCTGAATGAGAATCAGAGTAGGTATTTGTGGAGTCAGGAGAAGCAGAAAATGAAGCTACGTCAGCTGCATTGTAAGGATGAGAAAAGCATTAAAAAAACTATCCAAGTTGCTCAGTGTTAATCACATCCCTTGGCCAATAAGTGAAGTCTAGGGATAAATGCAGGAGGACACAGACAGAAAGGGTTTGTTGGGTATTTTTTTGTTCTTTGTTTGTTGGTTTTCCAAGCTGAAGGGCTCTAGTATGCCTGGTTATTTCTCATTCTGATACCTTTTCATACCTCTGACAAGGGACATTACCTTCAGTGAAACTTTTTGAGTTGGTGACCAGAACTGGATTTTCACATTTTTCAAGTACCGTTTTTGTACTGTGGTACAATGTTTTGTTATCTATTCCTTTCCTAATAACTCGTGTTTGTTTTGGTTATGTGTCTACTGTGGATCATTTGGCAGCTTAGTAGGCAAGGCAAGCACATGCTTACAATTTCCAAAGCTAAAATGAGCTGTACCAACCATCATGTAACGGTTAACAGCAAGGGCTAAGACAGGACTTAGTGAGAGTCTACAGCAATAGTTAAACTACTGGCCTTTAGAAACACAAGAGAGTGGATTGTAGACTTTCAAAATGAGTTATATCAGGAGTGAATAATACTCTCCACAGACTTTTCTTGTTTATTACATGTAAATCTTGCAAAATACTGCTTGAAGTGTTCTTGAAGTCACTTTTTAGCAGCACAATATCATTTGTTACTATCCACTATTTTTTGAAAGAATTATCTATTTAAAATTTTAATCAAATTATGAATGTTTCAAATTGCAAATCACCTAAGTTATCGCTACTTGTTTCTTGAAATACAGTTGAATTATCCTGTTAATGTTGATAAGTAGCATAGTTTAAAACAGTAAAAATCCACACTGTTCCTAGGTTTTATAGCATCAGAATATTTTGTTATTATATTTTTACTCTTTATAAAACCAGAATGATTTGTAGCTCTCCACAACCTAGCAGGAGATAGCAACATCTGTGATGATAAAAAAACCCAGTTACTTAGTGTTGCCAGCTATGACTTAATATGACTGTAAAAAAAACCCTTTACCTGAAGCTTTCCAGCTACAAAGCTCTTCAAACGCAGGAGATAGCTGCTGTGTTAGTGTGCCTTTACTCTGGATTGATAGAAATAGAACTTTCTCACACTAGGTGAATGTTTCTAATATATTTTTATAACTTCTTCCATTTTCATTTTCTTCTATATTAGAGAAAAGTTATGCTGTTTTAGGTATAACAGTAGATGATTTGTTTATTCCACAGCAGACATCCTGCTAATAAATCATATTTAGTACTAAAGTTTGGTTCACTGGTATTGGCTGGAGGTTTGAAAGGAAAAGCCTTGCATACCCTTGACTGATTTTTAGAGGACACTTTTTTCTGCTCTGGATCAAAGACAAGCATGAATGTCAAGATCTTAAGGTTCTGATGTAAAGGAGGGAGATATCAAGAGACTGTTTTATCACTTTACTCTTGTGCTATTTTTAATGTTTTGCTTAATAGAGATGATTGACCAAGGAAACAGGTGGGCTCAGTGCATTTCCTGATGGTTGTCATATTGTTTGGATAGCCTGACCTGTTTCATTCATCTTTTTCACTGCAGTTTAAGCTTAACTAATTGGATGACAGTATTGATCACCAGCAACATCAGGAAATTTTAAGATTTTTCATTGTTTGTTCTTGGTCCTTTATAGCAATTGGAGGAAGGGTGATAGATGGCTCTTCTGCCTATCTTTAAAGACACAGGGAGAAAAATGCAAAAATAAATTTTTATTAGAAGAAAAATCTGTGTTAAGATTTGAGTTGTGAAATTACAAATAACTCATCATTCAGCAAAATACTTTTCTAGCACTACAAATTACAAATGAAATGTAATATCATTTTCTGTTTAGTTAATGGAAAGTTTGGTGCCAGCTTATTGAAGTGAGCCCTCAATATTGCAAGTCCTCAGTTAGTCTTTAAATAGAATGAAGTGAGTCAGACTCAAACAATTATGTTTGGAACAAAGAGATTTGATTACTCAACCAGAAGCCTTTAGCTTTTAATTCAATACCATAATTTTGAATCTGCACTTACAGTGATCACTATAAATATTGCTTCATATTTTAGTCTTCTAAAGGTCTTGTCAGGAAACAAAGACAAAAGCTCAGCTTCCAACTCGACGTAATTAAATGATGTGTTTAGCTTAAGATTACACTGAAGTCTAAATGAAAGTATTATACATGCAACTGTTTCTAATTATCTGACAAGAATAAAATAATGTGTGGACATTTCTAGAAACTATTAAGGACCTGTGACTCTATTTGAAACCCTGAAAGCATTAATTGAAATAAGGGAAATATTGCAGTCAGCACAATTTTCCCTTCCATCACTCCTTACACTGTAAAGATTTCCAGTGCTCTAGCTGTCATGGTAGCCAGGGGAAATGAAAGTTTCTGTTTTGCAACTGGGGTGAAGTTCTCTTTTGCCATCAGATTCCTTTATGTACATATACCAGAGTTATCACAACTTTCCGTATTTCAATATCGTAGTCTTAGAAACCTGGAACAAATGCAGACTTCAGTGCTAGATGACTGCTTGCCAAAGGAGAGAGAATACTGTCATCGACAGCTAAGAACACCCTTGATTTCTATAATTGTGGGGTTCATAGATAAATGTTTCTGCATTTATTTTCCTAACAGAACGAGGGAAGGCATCATTTGATAGTGTGCTCATAGTATACCTACTAGAGTACATGCAGACAGTGGTTACAATTATATGTTTTGACATTAAGCACACATGGAACCCTACCTGAAAATCCATGGGTTGACTTGTTTCTCTGACATCATGTAGGATCTCCTGCTTTCCACTGATCATTACTTTAGCCTGGTAGTGATCAGGCTAAATGGTAGTGCCAGGGTGACTGCATAGAAGGTTTAAGGATTCATTCAGAAAGAAAGGTGCTAGACCATCTGCAGTGGTTGCCTCTGACTCCCTCAGCAGGGTGATTAGTTGGCATCCTGTCCCTGAGATGCCGTTTACTGCAGCTGCTCAGGGCATCGGCTGAAAGATATGGTTGATATTGTGCTTCCAGGAGCAAAACTATAAAGGTGCATTTAACCACAGCTTCCAAGCTTGTCTGTGAAGCTGTGCCAAAATTAAAATGCCACTTTGTAATCTAGGGACCAATGGTATGGAAAATAGGGTATAATTAACATGGTAGCCAGCAGACCAAACAGATTACAGGAGCTATCCATGACTGATCAAGAACATGAAACAACTGAGTTTTAGTTGACTTTTTAGGGTTTCTAAACTCTAGTAGTGTACATGGTATGGGATATGCTTTCATTCTGTGCATGCTTTTAATTCAAAAATTTACAGTTTCCTGGTGGTAATGTAATTATATCTAGAGAGGGTAGAAATTGAAAGCACACATTGTTTGTGGAAGATTAATTGCATGAAAGATTAACAAAGGTCATTAAAATGAGAAAGATAGCTTGGCAGAAACTTCTGGGATTAAGCAGTTAAGTGTTCTCACCATAAGGCTTAATTGTAGGCTATTCAATGTTTCTGGAAATATGATATGCATGAGATTGTAACTTTGACTCAGAGAAGCCTTGAAAATGCTTTAATTGTGCTTTAAGAGCTGGCCTTTTACCACGTATTAATAGGCCATCAATTTAAAAATGGATCTAAGTCTTAGCATGAATGTATCTGCTTAATTCAATTCTCTAAATAGGCTGAAATTCAAAAAGAAATTAATGCTTTCTTTGGTCATGTGGACAAGTTTCAAGGAAGTATTTCAAAGAAGTAGTTCCTTCACTGTGAGGGTAATAAGACACTGGTACAGGTTGCCCAGAGAAGTTGTGGCTGCCTCAGCTCTGCTAGTGTTCAGCAGCAGATTGGACAGGGCTTTGAGCAACCTGTTCTCGTGTAAGGTGTCCCTGACCATGGGGTGGGGGTGGAGTTGGAACTGGATGAGCTTTAAGGTCCCTTCCAACCCAAACCATCCGATGATTCTAAGAATATGTGGCTATATAGTTATGCTTTAATTATCATAGACTTTAGTTTTGTAAGCCTCATCAGAAATCAATATAGAGTAGCATGGCAGCAGTGAAATTTGGGGGACAGATAGTTAGATGAAGAGACAATGAAGCATATATATAGATTCACAGTAATTTAAACATACAAACTTTTTATGAAAGTTATGACTCTTGATTGTTCAATTACAAGCTTAACTTGCTTAGGGTTTATATGCAATTTTAATTCAATAGTGTTTTCCTTAATGTCTCTAGTTCTTAAAACACAGAAAACCTCTAGAAAACAATATAGTGAAAAACAAATGCCGAACAATTTACTAAACACTTAACCTTCTGCTGCTCAGGTGTGCAAGAATGTTTAACTGCTGTAAGCTGTACTTATATGAATACAAGCCTGGATATTGGAGTGGATTCCAAATTCACTCCAATTATTCTAAGCATCAGGTAATAATATTAATATGAGTTTTACAGTGTCTGTTAGTATCAATGTTCTTGTCTACCTTTCCCATAAATCTTGTATTATTGCAAAACCCATTTGATGAGAATGGAAACCAACAGTAATCCTAACTTTTTGGTAAAATTTCAGAGAACAGTTTGATCAGATGCCAAAGTATCATCCTCAAGAGATCTGAAAGGTTGCATGAATTTACAGAGCAGCCTCTCTCATTGAAGGATTAGACTTTGTTCTTATAAAGAGGTAGATAAAGAACCTTGTAAATGTCTGAACAGCTTTTTAGCCTCAGAAAGAAGCCCTTGAAATTGTGTTAAATATGATTGAAGACTTCGTAAGACTTCTGAAAGACTTTAGCACTGTTTTCTTTACCTCCTAAATTCAATGAGACTTAAGCAAAATTTGCTATCAATCTGCTTAGACATTGGCAGTTTGTGTAGCATGTGTAGGAACAGTTGCAGCTACCTGGGGAATTTCAGTCCAAGTAAAGAAGCCTATAAGTATTATGACTGCTTGGACTCATGAGTTGGAACAATTACAGTAGCAATACAATAGCAACACCTGGCTAAGTTACCATTTTCTGCCTTGTTTGCTTGTTGCACAGCTCACTGAGTTTCTTCTGAACTCATAATTTGCAGTCTGACATGCTAAAGTAAACCGTAACTTATGTTGTGCATAGCTCATGAACACATGCCTTATTTCAAGCACTTGAATAATTCTATGACTGTTCAGCAAAGCAGTCAAATGTATGTCCATCTCCTTGAAGTTAGTGTGGTCTTCAAGGTTGGATTGGGCAGAGCCTTGGGTGACAAGCTTTAGTGCGAGGTGTCCCTGCCCATGGCAGAAGGATTGGAACTAGATGATCTTAAGGTCTTTTCCAACCCTAACTATTCTATGATTCTATGAGACTATGAGTTGGGAACAAAATTAAGATAAAACGTGCAGCCAAGTGCTTTGCTACAGTAGAACCCAGAGGAGCTCCTTTTTAAATCATCTTTTCTCTGAGGCATAGTCTCCTATATTCTGTTTCAATAATATGATGTTGTTAATAAATTTGTGTTGTTACTTTCAGCACTAATTTAACATATTTCAAAAATGTGTTGCTTTAAAAGAAAAAGTAGTAGTTAGTATTAAATTCATAATGAAAAGTGGGCAGATGAAAGAAGAAAAAAACATCAATTATTAATTTAACAAATATGAAGCAATTCTTGCATTTACGTTGTCAGCTCTAGCTATTTTGTACATGAAAATCTTCCAGAAGGTCCATATAGAACTTCCAGCCTCTTAAACTTATTATTTCTTAACTTTTTATCTATTAATAAAATAATTATCTCCCTGTTACTTTAATATTTAACTATGATTTCTTTGTTTTTTTTACAGCCATTGATAGTGTAGCCTATATTGTACATAGAGATTGAAACCAGTTTGAAGACAGCACTACATTTCTATATGACTAATGTATTTTATTATCAGATACTGAAATATCTTATGAAATACTGCAATATATATTTTTAAAGACTAGAATCAGAAGCTATAGCTCTAACAACAATGTTGAAGGAATGACTAAGCTAGATTCAATATCAATGACACAACAATAGGTACTGACTTGCTGTAGAACCCTGATACAGGTACACTTCGTTGTCCTCTTTAATATTTTTTGTTCTGTCCAGAACTGATGACATTCATAATATCTGTTCACATATGAACACAGTTAATTAAATTAATAATATGTTTGGCCAAGTAGTTTCCTTTAATAGAAATCCCGTCCTTAAAAAAATGTTTATCAAATTTACAAAGAAGTTTTTCTAATTTACAGAATACCACCTAGGTGAATTCCTTATGTCATATATGTGTCAGAAAAAATAAATATTTATGCCGTTTTATATATAAATAAATGCAAATATATATGAAAACAATGTGAGGCATCCCTGCCCAGACAAGGAGGTTGGAGCTAGATGATCTTAAGGTCCTATCCAGCCCTAACTGTTCTGTGATTCTAAGGCATGCAGAATAGGATTAAGGCTTGCATACAGTTAGTAAAGACTGCCTGTCAAAAGATTTAAGCTACAGCAGAAAGGGCATTGTTCTAGGAGGTAAATAGACAAAACAGTGCTCATGTACTACCTAATGGAGTTCCTTCAAGTTCCATAAGACGAATTACCCCAAGTATGTTAATTGGCTGGCATTTCATAAGAAGACTGTGAATCATCCCACATGAAGCTGAAGTTAGTGCAATTGGAATGAAACTTTATTTACAGTTCTCATAACTAAAGTCCAATTACACATTTTTGCTTTTGTTTGGTCAAAAATGACCTCTTTGGTAATCGTGATTTCAGTGGAGACCCATCTTTGACAACCTAAATAAAAGACATTTAACATTTTTTAACATTACTTCCATAGGTGTATTTCCAAAAGATGACATCATATGCAATTAAATTTGGACTTGAAGACAAAACTGTGCCAGATTATGAAATTACTCCTTCCAAGTGGAAGGGAGTGTTGTGAAGACTTACACTTCTCGAAGGGAATTATCTTTTGTAAGATAAAAGAACACAATTTTCATATCGGCAATTAATGAACTACAGTGAAAGCAATATCTTATTATTATTGGTGATAAAATAAGAGAATACAGCTATTAGTGTCTGGCTAGATTTACACTGAACTAGCAGCAAGAGAAAATTAAGAAACTGCAAAGCAAAGTTACTTAATGTTTTAATATAATTAAGATAAAAGTTATCATAAATTTATAAATTTTCTAAAGAAATTATGATCTTTGTAGGCTCAGGTTTCATTGAAAGATTTGCATACTTTGGTGAATTTCAGATAGAAGAGTAGTTATACTTAATTATGGGATTTAACATATTCAAGTCCATGGGACCTGAAGAAATCCATCCGCGGGTCCTGAAGGAGCTGGCAGATGAAGTTGCTAAGCCACTGACCATCATATTTGAAAAATCACAGCAGTTAGGAGAAGTCCCTGACAACTGGAAAAAGGGAAATATAACCCCTATTTTCAAGAAGGGAAAAATGGATGAGCCGGGGAACAACAGACCAGTCAGCCTCACCTCTGTGCCTGGCAAAATCTTGGAGCGGATTCTCCTGGAAGGCATGCTGAGGTGAATGAAAAACAACAAGGTGCTTGGTGACAGCCAGCATGGCTTCACTAGGGGGAAATCCTGCCTGACATATTTGGTGGCCTTCTCTGATGGGGCTATGAAACTGATAGACAAGGGTAGAGCAGTTGATGTAATCTACCTAGACTTGTGAAAAGAGTTTGACACTGTCTCACATGACATCCTTGTCTCTAAGTTGGACATCAATTTGATAGGTGGACCACTTGGTGGATAAAGAACTGGCTGGATGGTCACACGCAAAGAGTTGCTGGAGACCAGTAATGAGTGGTGTCTCTCAAGGGACTGGCCTTGTTCAACATCTTTGTCAGTGACATGGACAGTGGGATTGAATGCGCCCTCAGCAAGTTTGCTGATGACACCAAGC
>JASSUY010035101.1:0-19415 GCA_032466535.1 Forpus xanthops | reverse complement strand
CGAAAATCCAAAACACAGTGCTACACCAGCTACTACTTAAAGAAAAATGACTGCTGCTGCTGAACCCATGACAAAGTACTAAATGTTTTTAAATGTAACCCATGACCTATGTCAGACCTGTGTTCAAGGTCTGGCAGAATCGCCCAAGGGAACCTCAAGTTTTCTGTCTCTTTCTATTCTCATTTCTTCCACTGATTATTACCTTTCCTTCTGGGACACGTACATTATATTCTCTTTATGTATTATAGCCTGTGATCTGGACCATGTATCTTTGGGTTCTGATATTTTAGGGAAGCATGCTCTGATTTGGAAGACCTGGACCGTATTCGCTATGGGAATATTAAGTTGAATGCCAATGACAATAAATGTTGGCTGGCATTTTTGTAACTTCAAATCTCTCATGAAACATTTCAGAGAGCTTGGCTGCTCATCCATTTACCATGCATTTTGTTAAGTGGGCAGCCTGACAGCCACAGTAACACAGCTCCACTTTTTCATAACAGCTTTAGGACACCGTTTCTTAAATCAAGGACTCCAGGCTGATGTGAGTGTCCCTCTACTAAGAAACCTTTTAAGAGGAGAGATACTGCTCCATGCATCCACATCCATCCTGAACTTCTAGAGCTCCTCTTCCTACTCTCTTCACCCACAACCTCCAATGCTTCCTTCAAAGCTTCAGGTATGTATCTACAGCTTATGTTTTAACAATTGTCGTGTCTTCTGTGCTAGTATCAGGCTAACACACAATCCACCCTAAGTCAATGGCTTAACTCAGCTCTGCTGCATTTTCCCTTTGTGGGAAGAGAGTGCAGGGGAGGCGCAGTGTGCTCAGCCACATGTAACTATCCCTGAGATTTCTGCATCCTGCCTGTGGATCGGGACTGCAGTAGAACAAGGAAAACTAATACAAATAGTCAGCATTACAGCTCAGATTCATCAGACATTATTTCAAGGGTATAACTGCAAATACAGCAGCTGAACATCTGGCATGTGTCTTGGGACTGTGGGATAGGCAAAAAGCAGTCTGACACTATCCACTGCTGCCTCCCATTTTTAACTCCTCAGTTTTGTGTGCCTGGGGTCACCACAACCTTAAAACATCTGCCTTATTTGTATTTATATTCTTCTGTTACCACTTTTCTTTGTATATTTAAATATTAATTAGAAATTACTTGGACTTCATGCAACAAAAATCTATGCTTCACACAAGTAAAAAAACCTTTATTAAAAGCTGTTCTATTAATTACACTTCTGTGACAGTGACAAGGTAAACCAAAAATAGAGTAGTGAAAAACAGAACCTCAAAGACATAATCACTGAGACCAGTCATAAGAGGAGGCATGAGAAGCATCCAGCTCTAATGCCTGAGTACTTTGGTGCTAGCTACCAGACAGACCAGCAGAATGTACAACAAACAGCTCATAATCCCACCTGACATGAATCAATATGATATCCTGGAGATGAATTGCATTGTTCGCCTATCTGAATCTGGACCTGCTAATCCAAACATCCTCACAGTATCACTGTTACACAAGTAGCAGGTGCTCGCCAGCTTTTACAAACAGAAGCTACTTGCCTAAGACTCCCAAAGAATTCAGTAGTTGGCCATTTCCTAATTAAACCAAACATGCTGCTGCTGACATACTGCAAAAGTATTAGGCATAGCTGCATTAAGGAACTACTGGAAAATAACCTCCTATAAATAGTGGGTAATACCAAGGAGGAAGAGTCCTTTAAGGGACTGCTTCACATGCATGCACACACAAACTTGGCAGGTCAGATGAGAGAAAGATGAATCCCTCAAGACTACTGAGACAACAGCCAGCCCTACCTCAAGCAGGAGCTTCCACTCTTTCCTTATACAATCCCCACCTATACAAGTTCACACAGAGCAAAATCAAACCGTTGACATAAACGCCATCTCCGCTAATGAGCTTTCTAGTCACCACAACCAAAGATTTTTGCCATCATGCTGTTGTTTATCAAGTCCCTAAAGTGTGAAGTGTTCTTTACAGACTCCTCAAAACATTAGGTGTTAACCCATATGTCTGTATCTCTTCTGGTGGATAGGGATTTTGCCATTTGACTTTTCACATTCTTTTTTTTTTTTAACTACTATTCATCTTTTAAAACCCAGGCTAACACTCAGACTCACAGTGCTTTTTCAGACTGTTGGTCTCATTGCATTTAGTTAAGCATGTAGTCTGCCTTTTTCAGGTAAACATTGCTCTCCTATAAAAAATTCCTGATATGCAACAAACGCAGCATACTATTCAACTAAGTACATTTCTTAGAACCCTATACCTTGCTCTTTCATTGTTCTCTTTGTAACTTGGGATGAAGAAGCAAGGCATAATTAACACTTTTTTTAACATAGAATGATAGAACAGTCAGAGTTGGAAAGGACCTTAAGATCATCTAGTTCCAACCCCCCTGCCACTAAACCATGCCACCCAAGGTTATGTCCAACCTGGCCTTGAACACCATCAACGATGGAGCATTCACAATTTCCCTGGGCAACCCATTCCAATGCCACACCACCCCTACAATAAAGCATTTCTTTCTTATATCCAATCTTAATTTCCCCTGTTTAAGTTTGAACCCCTTACCCCTTGTCCTATCACTGCAGTCCCTAATGAAGAGTCTCTCCCCAGCATCCCTATAGACCCCCTTCAGATCTTTATATGTACGGCAAGCACCTGCCAAAGGCACCCTCTAGTCCCACATAATACACTGTAATCTTCCTATCTCTCTTTACATGTGTGTAATTCCACCAACTTTAAACAGATCTGCTCTTGTTTCATGCAGGTAGAGAAGTGAAGTGCAGCGGAAGAAAGCCAATTGGAAATGTCATTCACTGAAGGATTAGGGCAATGAATTCCAGGTATTATCTGTTACAGCAGCTCATTACTATTCCAAAACAGACAAGCATTCAAATGCTTTAGAACTAGAAGTAGGAATAAAGAGAATTTATGTGAAGTGGTCACAAATGGATACAGAAGAGCCTCTGGAACCTGCACTTCACAAAGATGCACCCACTACAATCTTCCTCCTAAAAGCTGTTGTTTTTTCCACATCTCCACTAAGATTTAACAGCAGAAGCAATACTGAGATCTCTCTCTGCCAAATTTCACTCCTTTTAAATCATGTGCTAAAGTCCATTTCCTAACGCATTGTAAAGTCATTATATAAACAATGAAAATCCAACAATTATTAATCAAATGGTTTTTAAAATCCATCTGTTTTCATCAGCCTGTAAACAGGGAGGCTAAATGGAGATAAGGCATGGTCAGCAGCCTGGTATTGAGAGGCCTTGGGTTCAATCTTCCTTTTTAGCCATAGACTTTCGGGGCAAATCACATACTTCCTCTCCAACTTTATTTCCTCACTTGTAAAATGTTGAAAGAAGATTAAGTGAGATCCTTAGACACCAGGGTAAGACAAGAAGCAGGAGGACTGTTTATGCTTTCAAATAACACAGTAAGTCTTAGATTTTCATCTATTTTTTTACTATTTTACTTGCTGCCTAATTTAATAAATGTCTGTGACTCTGGATTAGGTTGCCCAGGTGTCTCTGCATGACATTATGGTTTGGGTGTACCAAACAGTTATAGAATTAGTATAGAATACATTTACCACATGTAACTATTAAAAAAGGCAGTGTTTTTAACAACCAGTAACAGGGACATAGTGCTCTGCAGAGGTTTGCTCCTCTCTTGTTCCTAGGATGACTGAAAGTAACTCTATCTGCATGGGCGTAAGACAACAAAGGGCTGCACTTACAAGCTTTGACTACTGTATGTGAGAACACATAAATCCTCCTGCATTTTACTGTTAGCATAGAAGCAGCACTAAGGCAGCTCTCAGCCCATCAAAATGGTAAGTCAGGATAACTCTGTCACAGTGTCATTATTTTCTGTAATGGTCTGTTGCGCTGAATAACAGAGGACTGGCAAGCACAGGGACAAATCCGTGTTCACAGTTGCTTATACACTCAAAGCTGTGCCTCAACAGCACACCCTGAACACCTTACCTGTGCCACCAGGACAGTGCCCTTGATGTCAGCAGCTCACTGCACTAACAGTAAGGCTGCAGCACCAAGGAAGAGCAACATTTTTCTCTTACCTGAGTCGAACCCAGCATACCCTAGATTTTGCTTCTTTAAGGGTCCAGTTCAGAATGTCCTCTCTTTTTGGAAAGTCATTTCTGTTGCATAAGCATATGCTCCTCTGCAGCCCTCAAGTAATGAAAGGGGGGAAAAGCACACTGGCAAAAAATGTACAAATACAAGTATCGGGCTCAGCTTGTCACCGCGTTTTTACAGCTAGAGTTGAAAGCCAGTCCGTGGCTCAGCCTGCGGCTGTTGCAGAGCTTATGATGTCTACTCAAAAGAGCAGCAGAAACAGAGCCCCTCCTGTACCTTCTGGTTCCCATCCCATCAGATGCCAAGCATCCCCAACCCCTCCTGAAGCCAAGACAGCTCAGAGGGAGAACTCACCTGTCTTTCAGTAATAACTGAAAATACACTGACACCTCTACAGAGTAATAAATTCTCAGCTGGACAATACTCCTTTATCAGTGTATTAAAACATATTATTCATGTAATCGCACTCAATGCTAGGATAAAATAATTTCAGTCATGCCTAGTACAGCCATACCAAAAGCAGTATCAACACCAAACACTAAGGCTATACAATGATAACAGCAAGCTGATTTATTATATACTGAAGAAGAAAAACAGAAATAAAAAGCAACCTCCCTCACAGGGATCAATACAATATAAAGAAAATAAGGACAAATGTACAAAACCAACCTGACAAGAAGGCTCCAGATGAAATATGTTAAAGCACTTGCAAATGTCATTGGACAGATTGCAAAGGAAATGAAATCAAGTCATTTTTCCCCTGAAAAACAAACTGAAAACAGATTTTGTTTCTTAAAATCCACAGTCCTGCCTTTACCTGCAGATACTTCAGATAAAACACACAAAATTAGTTGTGATACATTTTTAAGAGACTCACAGAACTACTGTTTGACCATGTTTATTTCAAAGTGGATTTTATTTTCACTTCCAGCTTTGCACATGAGGCAAAGAAGCCAGATCAGCTCAAAACAACAGGAGCTAAGCCATCTCATCTAGAGCAATCTTGTACATATGGTTGTAAAATTTAAACAACATACCACAAACCAAAAAACACATATATGAGAAAACAACATCAGTATAAAATTCCTGAAGGGTTTCGAGGCTTGCTCCTACTCAACTGAAGTCAATGCACTTTATTTCGGATGGAACAAGACCAAATCCTTACATAACCAAATACACATTCCTCAAAAAGCAAAACTTTAAGAGTGTTCTAATCCAAACATAGAAGTAAAAAGACAAATTTTAGCCACGTACCTTGCCTGGCACTAGCCAACATAATATAATACCAACATAAGACCTGTGGTATTTCATTTACTCCTGACCTGGGCAAGATACCCACTAGTTACAGTGCATATTACTTAAATAACGTAGCAAAAGGACATCATGCATTAGTAAGCTAAAATGTGAACCCGTGCTTACAGCAATAGCTTTCCCTTCTAATGCCCTATAATAAGCATCTAGAAAAGGAAAAGACAAGAAGCTTTACAGAAAAAAATCTGCACTTAGTTACACTGATGACCATCCTAAGCAACTCCACAGAAGTTTTCAGGGTTCATGTTGGTGTACATGAAGAAAGCAGAAAGTCAAAAATAGACCAGTGTTAGGCAAGATTATAGCACATTTACTATTAGTGCAGAATGCAAAATAACAGCTAATGCTTAATACAAACAAAATAGTTTCACTTTCAAACTCCTCACAAATACATGGATTCCACATAGTTTACTTCCTTGCCTTAAAACAAATGCTTAAAGGTAGTATGAACTTCATATGCATCCAAAAATGTCATCCCGTATCAAAGAAACCATTGGAGGGGGAAAAAAAAAAATAGAAATAGACATTTAAGAGAGAATTGAAGGAAATTCTCAGTTTGGTATGAAAAGAAACAAAGGAGATCCACTGATTGAATTTGGGTTTTTTTCTCCATTTGGTTTGGGGTGGGTTTTGCTGTTTGTGAGTTTATTTTTTTTTCTTTGCATCAAGGGAAATAAAACAATACATACATGGGAGGGAAACATTTTCACAAATATAATAAATACCGGTTCTGATCCAAAAGCAAAGTGCGATACTGAGTTTTCCATTTAAACAAAAAAAACCTACAGAATAATGCTTTAAATATTAACAAATCTATTAGTGGTCAGCATAGTAAAATAAATACGAACACAATGATTTATACTTTGTTTCTAGCAGCAATGGTCATTAACCTACTGGCCAATATGACAGCTTCACAAAAGTCCTGTTTCTTGGGTTTGGTACTCTGTTTAACAGGAAAAAAAGATTAATTGGGGAAAATGGTACTATAGCTGTATGGTATTGTCCACAGCCCATCTATGTCAAATAGGTCAGCACACATTTTCAATATGTGTTTTGAACACTGATTTAGAGAACAGCTTTGCATTTCACAAAAAGAAAAAAAGAAGTCAGGATTCCCCCAGTTTCTCCAACAGTAAGAGTCTGGATTGTCCTGAACCCTAAAGATATTAGTGAAATGGGGTATTTTCTCTTTGCAGCCAACAATTTTCTATGCTAGAGGGAGAGCAGGAAGATCACAAACTGTTAAGCAATGCTGAAAAGGGAAAGGAAAGCTTTGGTCACTTGTAGGGAAAGGCTGCAACAGAGTTCTGGGGCAAAGCAAGTCTCAGCTGCTTCTTCCAGCAAGAAATATCTTTCCTCCCATGTAGGAAACCTGTCCTATACTTGTCACTTGAGTCATGCTATCTGCTTTATGCCTGTAATACAGCCCACCACTTTGAAATTCTCAGGATGATGATATTCACTTGTTGCACTCCCTTGAACAAAAGCAGATACAGACCTGTCTGTTCAGAGCAGACTCAAGCCATTCCTCAAAACCAGATGCAGCCTCATGCAGAGAGGAGCCTGCAGGACTTTGCACCTCATTCCCACACCATCCCAAATGCACTAGCACTGGCCTGCTGTGGCACATTTGCATCACTTGTTACTAGGAGGTAACAGCATGTGGAGCAATCTGAGGTTTGACACCTGTCAGTCATTGTAAATGTCAAATGAGGAGCAGATCACTGGGCTGGGAGCAGGGGTAGCAACCAAAGCACAGTGGTAAACAGCTAATTTTTGGGACACATGAAAGCAAGAAAAAATGTCTTCCTGGCCCTAGCAACAAGCTTGACAACATTAGTACCTACAGCTCCTCCAGCTCATATTTCACAGTGTTGTTGTTCTACTAATTGCAGCCTGTGGGAAATGCCACACTGTAATTTGCAGCAAGGGGGATGTTTAACCATAATGCAGGGATCACTCTGGTGAAGTACAGTGTGGTAAGGCTCATATAATTCTCTCTGTCCCTGTACAGTGGTGTACAAAAGACAGAACACAAAGAGAAATCAGAGCCCTTGTTTGACTGCAAAAGGTGAGGGGGAAAAGCTGATGAGAGATTTTTGCAAGGGAAATGCTTTTCAAGGCTGCACAGAGGATGAGCCAGGAGCAGGGAAGCACAGAAGAAACAAACTTACAGGTTGTCAAACCTGCACAATTAGAGCTTCGCAACTTGGGCATGTGTCCTCCTACCTTCTAATGTGTTCCAGCACACAAACCCTTGGGCTTTGCACAAAGGAGAAGAAGGAATCCCAGCCAAAAAGATGCTCATTGCTATGCCCGTATATGCAGGACAAGGATCAGCATGGAATAATGCAAGGGATTGTTTTTGTCCACTATGCAAGAGTTCACTTTGACTGGATTTGGGAAGACTGTGTTAAGGTTGTACCTGATGCTCTCAGGTAGCTAAAGATAACAATACTCAGTCTCTGAGGAGCAGCCTAGTGCAACAAACCTCTCTGAGGTGAACTAGGAAAATGAATAAAAACTATCTTGATTTTTGGTTAGTTTATTCATTTTTCATTTTTTTAAGGCAAGCAGAAAGTCCTCCTGCAACGCAAGAGGCAGGATCAGAATGGTGAAAAGGAAAAAAAAAAAGTGACGGTGGGGAGCTACCTTCACCATTACGAAGTAGGTAGAATTTATCCCTGGTAAAATGCTACTGAAACCAATGAAGCTGCATTTAACTCAATTTAATGGCTAAAAGGGAATGAGAGGCAAGCCATGATGCTTCATTTACCCCCACTGTGCACCTGCCACTGAAGTCAGTGAAGCTTTACCAGCGTACAGATATAGCAGCACAGTGGTGAATCAGGTCCAACAGGGGTTACCTACATTCTACACTTGCCACTGAAGCCAATGTTTTAGAAACATTGTGAACTGGATTCCAAGCACAGCTCCTCACATCTACCCAAATGAGCAGAAAAATAAATGCTAGCCCTACTTCTGTTCCTTATCCCCTTTCTATTTTCACTAAGAAAAATCAAAGCAGACACACCTTTGGGCTTGTCTATCCTTAAAAAGGTTGCCTAACAAATTTCATTAATACTTCTGTGTGGCCAAAAAGCTCTTACTCAAACAATCATCACCTCTGACATTTACATTCTACCTAACTTTGGATTTTTGATGATCCCTAAAACAGTGAAGTTTACACCAAGGAATGGAATTAAAACCCATCCTGACATGGGAAAAGACAGAGGGGAAAAAAATCATCCAATATTGGTAGCTCTAGTGCAAAGGAGTATTTCAGCTCTCCTCTATAACATCTATTGGGCTTTGTCCAGGGAATGGCATGAAAGTGAGACACACCAATATCTGCTCCCCAGGGTCCAGGCAGCCCTGCTCCCCAGAGCAGTAGAGCTGTGGGCCAGAGACCAACACTTGCAAAAAAATTACAGCTGACAGCTCCTTTCAACCTATTCTCAACCCTACTCAGTCTAAGGCAGAATCAGAGCAGAGCACATATCACCTGAGCAGGTTTGCTTTCCAATTCACTTCATTGAGCCACTGAGATCCCCACATACTCTCTTCAGGGAGATGAGCTACAGCCATGGTATATTAAGATGACCAGTCAATAACATTGAGAATCTTTCTTCACTGTTAACTGGTAGAATAGAGTATTTCTGAATTGGGCTAATCAACTGATATCCAATGTCAGATGTTCACAATGAAACCTGCATCACAGAGGAAGTGGTAAGAGGCAAGACCCTCCAAGATCTTGCAGGGCTTTTCTACAAGAATGTGGAAAGAACCTACTCTGGGCTGCTAATGGGAGCCACAAGCAGCAATTTGTGGGCAAGTATACCCCTTAGTTCATTCACTCACAGGCCCCATTCCTGCTCCTCTTTTACAAGCTGCCCAGAGATTCAATCTGCTTTAGGAAGGCATTCTGGAGCACTGCTCTGTGGTATGTGAAGAGGGGAGTAGGCTTTGTACATGGTCCACCTGTGCGGTAGAACCACAGAAGTTCCCAGCACTTCTGGGCTTTGCATATTCATGCAGAAGGCTGGGGAGTAGACAAAATCCTCCCAGCCACTGAATACAATGAAGAGCCTTAGATAATTAGCAAACAAACATCAAAAACACTCATGTCCTGCACAGCATCATCCTGCCAACTATGACAGAAAAAAAACCTAACCATACCATTAAGTTTGCAGGTGTTACATATACAGCTCGAGAGCATACTCCTATTAAATGGAGCACAAAGCAGGGCATGTGGCAAACAGCAGGCAAGAGACAAGCTGCTCTATTTGCAAACTACTACCAAGGGTGGCGCATCATTGTACATAGCCTAGGTTCTCCATCTCATTCCTATACCGCTGCTCGGACACCTTGCTTTTATGCTGTTTGCTTTCTAAGTGCTGTCTGAACTCCATCTCCTCACTGGCCCCGGCGTTGCACATGGAGCAGTAGAACTGGCCGCTGGGGGTGACACACATGGCCAGATCCCGAGGAATCCTCTGGCGTGAGCGGGGATTGAAGTAGGGACCTAAGGAGTCAACAGAAAAGTCTGTTTATCCATAAGAAAGAAAAGCTTGAGGTAGCTCAATGACAAATTTTAAACCCAACAAACTATTAGAAAGCTGTCAAAGATTAGTTTCCTCAACTGATCCTTAACCTTACTTTCCTATGATTTTTCCACCAAGCTCCAGATTTAGAGGGATGTAGGACACCAGGGAGCAGTACTTGCTTGTATTTTCTAAAGCAATAGAGTGGACTTAGTGTCCCCATCTTATTAAGTATCAATAAGAATTTTAATATTAGAAATAATTTAATTGATTAATTGGTTCGTTATTTCTTAACCTTCCCATTGCAGAATTAGAACAGCCCTTTGATTAAATTGCCTCAGTTTAAAATTATCAGAAAATAATATTTAATAGAACTTTAAAAGATCTTTCTTTTTCACATGACAGTGATTAGAATGACACAATTAAACCAAGCTTCACAAGGAATCAAGATTTCAACTAATATGAGCTCATAACACAAAATAAAAAAGATGCTGGGCTGGACACTACAAAACACGCTTTAAATCATAGTAAAGAGGCAAAGTTAGTATCTAATACCTGAAGAAGAACTCCACTCTAGGAACAGATGGTCCTGGAGGGAGGCTAGCATGCTTTCTCATTCTGGTCATGGGATTGTAAGTACAGGTTGATGTGCTACAGCAGGAATTAAAGCACCTGGCCACTTGCCAAGAAAATAAAGCAGGAAAATTGTTACCACTTAGAGCAGCCTTAGAGATAGGCAGATGGTAAATTAAGTCACATACAGACTAAGAAAATGAACCAACAAGCAGGCTGACAAAACAAGGCAACTTCAGCAGCTGGGAAAACACATGTAGACATGAAGGACCAGCAGAGCTAGGACCAGCTCCTTTCACAGCCTGTCTTTGCTAAAACAGACCTCTGCAAAGAAGAAAAACAAGTCTGCTTATTATTCATTATTATTACAACTATAGAACAGATGCAACTTGGTTACCTGTGTTGTTTTGAACTGTATATGTATTTCTTCTGTTCTGCATCATTTTATATTCATTCCCTTCTTTCCTTGCCCTTCGTTTGCCTAGTTCTGATGCATCCCTGAAGATTAAACAAATAAACAGCTGCAATTCAGTTTTCTGAGAAAAAAAAATAATGCCAGAGACACTGCCACATGCTTTCACAGCCTGAGCATGAAGTTGAACAATACCTACGAGAATGAGTTATTCTGTGCTTCTGCAAGACGCAGCCTCTTAGCATGATTTTTCCCTTGATAGTGAGCCTGTGCCACAGCTGGAGAACTAAACGAGGCATCACAAAGCTTGCAGTAATCATTCTCTGTGGCCAAGATCACTCGGCCACCTGGTTTACTGGATCCCATCTAGCAGCAAAGAGAAAGACAGCATATGAAATGCAAGAAGGTTAAATTGTTGAAATATCTAAATCACAGGGACTGAGATCAGCATCATCATCAGGCAGCAAAGAGAGCTGGAATTAGAGCATACGGATTAGGGCACTCTCAAGTACTCCCCAAAGTGTTCTTACAAGAACTTTATTTTCCCTTCCTCAGCCCCCAGGAGAATCTGCAAATTCGAGATCTAGGCAAATCCCTAGCCTCATATAGAGAGCAAAGCACTCTGAACAAGCACCCTGTACCCCTGCCATAGCTACAGAGGCTTGTTTACTTCACAGCAATGGTTTGTCTCCTCCACTCCCAATTCCTGAGTACTGATGAGCTCTCACACTAAGGAAGACCCACCAAAATGTAAAGGTGTTCCTCTCTCCTATTTACAGTGTACCTAATCTCTGATTAGTATTTTGTCTCTACGCAGCTCCCTGACCAAATGAAGAAACAAAAAAACCCAACAAAACAATAGCAGCCATGCCACACCTCTGCTCCTTACCCTTCAGGTAGGAGGGCACCTGGACCAAGACTTCAGGGGAAGAACCCAGCCTCACATGGTTAGCTCTGGTCATATGAAGAATATCTTGCGTGTCTAGTCAGACGACACACGGTCTCCTCAATCCATATCATCCAGAAAAAAAGTGCTTTGTGAACAGTGCAGCAGCAGTGATTCATATAGCCATATTACTGCAGCATTTGCCAAGCCGAGTTTCTTTAGCATCTCCTTTGATACTGCCCAAGCTTATACATACAAACACACAATTCTGACTTCCACGTTACAACATGAATCCTCATGTAGTCCCAGAGCAATTCTTTTATTGCCATGGACCATTTTCTCCACCAAAATCTACACTAGATACACTGGCAGGTACAGAACCCACATCCCACTATCTAGGACTGGACCTCATGTCATCCCAATTAAGTTCTGTGAGTTCTGAATGGTTAGGGCTGGAAAGAACCTTAAGATCATGTTGTTCCAAATCCCCTGCCATGGGTGAGGACACATCACACTAGACCATGTCCATTTACATGGAACCAATTCTCCCTCTGGCAGCTCCAACAACATGTTTATCTGCCAGTTACAGCAGATGCTCTTTGCCTTTCTATAGACAGAAGTGGTTTATGCTTTGGGAAATGACAGTCACAGCTTTGATCTCTGCAGCTGAACTTCCAGAAGAAAGCAAAAATCACCTCTTTTGCCTCTAATGTGCCCAAGACAGAATTAATCTGGATCACTAAGAGAACAATCTGTTTACCCTACACACAGGAACAATTACCTCAAAAGGAACAACATAAGAGGAATTCGTCAACAGCCCTGGGCAATGGGTGTAGGAGCACCTAAGCACTTTTTCCAGCAGGCTTTCCTCACAAAATGGAAGAATGATTGTGCAGAGCAGATGGCACACTCTCCTGTCCAAACCCAGCTCCAACAATGCTGCTTTATACCTGCCCTTAACCGTACTCAGCAGCACATCAGACTTAGCTAGGAATCAATGTATTTGCCATGCAGAAATAGAATATCTCAAGTCCAAAATTCTGCTGCGAAAGCAGATCAATACCTGCTCTTCAAAGGAAAGCAAATAGCTCACAACAGGATGTTTCCATCCTCCTGTGCCTTCAACACATCCCAGCTCCTGTGGTAATCCTCAGAACACAAGAAATGGCTATCCTTACTGGGGGTTAGGTGACAAGTAAACAGCCCAATCTCAATCACCCTCCCATGCCTTACCTGGGTTGGAAGGGAGACAATCTGAGGTGGGGCAGGCTCAACCAAATTATTCATCCTGGCAGATGCCGGACAGCTATTGGCAGCATAGTAATTGCGGAGTTTTTTACTGTGGTTTTTACCCTGGAACAAGAGCCCAGATTAATCACTGTTCTAATAATAGTGTCTTACACTGAAAGAAAAAGGATCCAAAGACCAAAATGAGAAAATAACCATGAAAATGGCAACTCAGGTAAAAGAGCTATCACTCAGAAAATAACAGCTCTGAACTTGAGAGATGCCAGCATCCCCCCCCAGCATGATTTGGCCTCATTTTCAACTAATTTTCCCAAATCAGTAAGGTTACAATTAGTTCATAATCTGTTTCCATTTCACATAAACCCAGTATTTCACATTTTAAACACGAAACATTGCTTTGCATAGTTTTAGCCTGAACACATACAATTCCTCATGACATTACGAGTTAAAACATGAGATTGAATGTAAAAAACCTTATTTCATATTTTATTTTTTCTTGGAAAACATATACCATAGCTCTTTTTGGTGACCTGATAGAGCTCCATGAGACTATGTATATGCATTGCGGATATATAGTAAGGCATATGCACAAATGCAAGTTATGTAGTATAAATGCACTTCTGTCCCCCTCATGGCAGACATACTCCAGAAATCAGTGTAACACTAACTCTTCCTACCACTTCACTAGCAGGATACCATTTTTTCAGGGCCAACAGCAAATCTGAGATCCAGGTCTGGTGTCCTAAGGATATGGACAACCACTCTTTTGGGTTCAATGGTAGAGAAGGTCACCATAATCTCACACAAACATAGCACAAGGCAGAGAGGATAACTAGTCAAAAGGGATAATGTAAGACAATGACATATTCAATCTCTCAGCAAAGAAGTATATGCAAATAGTACCCAACCTATTTCAGACAAATCAACCAGATCAGCTCGAACAAAATTTATTTGAGCTGAGCTGACCCAGCTGATGACAGTGTTTGCATAAACGGCCCCACCACATCAGTGGTGTGCACAAACTCAGCAAGGAGATGGTACTAAACACCTGGCAGCAGACCCCTTCCTAGTGAACATCTGGATCCAGCAGAAAACATCTGTTCAGGCCCTACAAAATCACATCTGTGGAATGAGAAGTTCAAGTTTATCGGAAGAGGTGAAAAACTAGTTGCATAAAAAGAAAAGGAAAAAACAGTGTCTGCTTTTTAACCCACGCCATCTTGGTACTACTTCTCTGTCACCATGGACAAAGATTTTGCAAAATGCTCCAGTGATGACACTTCAGATAGAATCACTGCAGCACATCTGGATGACCAGCAAATTCAAACAGGGTAAAGATATGTCTACAGAGCAGCCTTAATCTATAAAATGGTGCAGAGGTAGCTCCTGGTGAGCTAACTCAAATGCTGCTGCTGGTATGCAGTTACTTTAGCACAGCACTCAAAACCCCTTTGAGGAGGGTTTGTCCTTATGCATTAGCCCATGCTTAGCTCTGTGCTACCACAGCAATGCTACTGGCAGTGAATATGGTGGCATAGGTATGTCTATACAAGCTGCAAATGCAGCAGCCCTGAAAGCTGTGCCTCCTGCTACTCTCCTTACCTGGTAATGAGCCTGGGCTTGTTGTGCTGAATTTAGAGTGACATTGCAAAGCTTACAGCAGAGAGGCTTACAAAGATCCTCCAGTATAGGGTCCTGCTCCACCACCTTTGCAAGCTCTTCTTCTTGCGTGTGATGAAAGGAAGGCCCCAGTCCAAGAGATTTTGGTGGGGACAATGGTGAGGTGGCTTTTGGCCTTGTAGCCACTGACATAGGAAGAGATGAAGGCTTCTCAGAATGAGGAAGAAGTCCTGCTTGCTGTAGAAGAATCATTGGCCAGGAAGACTGTGGGCATGCAACTTCTGAAAGATGAGGAGTCGTCTTCAGATCTAGACCAGAGACACATAAATGCTGAAATAAGCAGTGCTAACACGAGGATTCACCATCCCGGGTACAAATTCTGTGACTTCCCTTCCTCTACCTTATGACTTTTCACAATGCCAAACAGGATGAAGTCAGTTTATAACACTTTATACCACAGAAACAGCAGCATCCCAGACAAGCAGGGACAGATTAAAAGACACACATGTAAGAAGTGGACTGAATCAAAAATGTAGTTGTTAGTACCCCATGGCACCCTCCTGGGCTACTAACCACCCATAGTACTCAAGCAACAGCATGCACACCTCACTGCTCCATGACCATAAGACATGACATACAACCTGCACAGCCCGTAAAGCTGGGAATGAGAGGCATACAGCTGCTAGCCACATCCTCTTTTGGCAGCCCAAGGTCAAGCTCAGACTCCAAAACTTGAACAAGTATTACAAGAACTTCCCAATGATGTACTGATATACAAAGATTTACAAGTATAAGCCAAAGATTACTTCAAATGAAAACGAACCCAAATATTTCAAAAGAGGTTTATTATATATAGGTATATACAAAATGCATACACATAAACACATCATCCCTCAATTACTCCTTCCTGAGGAAAGATGTTCTACAGTTAACTTTTCTCAAGTAAGTCAACAAAAGTGGATGAATGGGAATCAACTTTAGCATACCTTGTTGCTCACAGTCAAGACCCAAGGGCTCTTTGACATGGTCTTGTTGAATGACCTCGAGCTATTTCCCATGTTTCCTCTGCTAACTACAACCAATGCAACATTTAGAGCCACATCTTCTGCAAAATGTACAGCTTATCCCATGTTAACCTTTATTCAATTATTTCTCAGTTAATGCAAGTTCTTAGAACTAACACTGCATTTCCAATAAGGAGTTCTGAGAGGCTTATTTAATTAAAAGTCTATAAATCACATCTAAAGCCCTGATGAACATTCCTAGAATAATGCAGAGTAGTGATATTACGAATCAAGGCACAGCTACTTTTGTTAATGTTTTATTAGCTTCTTATCATTAACAAATCCTATTCACTGCTACACCGGGATCAAGAGAAGCATTATCTTAGCCTTTGCAGATCACTTCCAGCTAGGGCTGCATTGGTAGCAACCATGTTTACACTATGGGGTTTGTTCATTTGTTTAAGCAAATAGTGAACCACATCTACATTTTAAAATAACATTTCTGGAAAAATAGGGGAAGGTAAATAAAATGCCACCTAGGAACTTTGTTCCCGAGTCACTTTTGAATATAGAGTTCAACTTCAAACACATTTAGAAACCTGGAGAATAGGACAGCATTTATCTGGAATAACTTCTGGAGTTTTCAATGTACTAAAATTAGCAGAAGATAAATACCTTATTATATTCAAGCTATGGAAAATCCTACCTGATGCCTGCATTTTTAGCTACTCTATTACCTTTGAAAATCTGGACAGAATCTTTTGTATTAGAAAAATAAAAAATATTTAAAAATAAAAAAATAAAATCAGTGGGACCAAAGCACTCAAGTGACAAAAGCATTTCTGAAGTGCTCATCTCTAAAAATGGACTTCCAAATGTTACAAGATTGGAGGCAGTTATTACTAGAAACTAAAGGTAAGAAAATAAAGGGAAAAAAGAAACCAACAAAAAAATAAGCTGGCATGCATTACCCTGGGGATGGGCTTCTAAGACAGCAATAAACCCACCAGGAGTTTTCTTGTTTTTGAACAGCCTGTCACTACCAAAGCTGTGTGAAATTCCAGAACTATACCTAATGTGGTATCACCATAGAGAGAAGATCAAAACCTCTATTACAAAAACTAACTGAAACAAGATAAAATGGAATCCACCACAAAGGAGGAAGGGGACACACAGGAATGGGGTGGGGCCAAACATCCACCAGCACTCTTAATTCTGTAGTGTAACCTAACTTCTCTCCAACTTTCAGCATATGTGTTCCTGTTTAAACAGAACTATGGAAGAAGATTTTGCTGTCTTTAGTTTCCTGAAGTAGTACTCCGTAGATAGTCTAATTCATGTCAGTGGGGCTACAGATGGAATATGTTTGTGCTCATGACAGTTAAATATATCACAATGAAGGCCTATCGCGGTAGTTTAGATAAACTTTGCATGCAGGTAAGCATGCCATCCAATTTCAGAGTTTTATTACACCAGCATATTGGGCCTCCTACCTTTAAATGGGAGCAAATTATAGCTAAATACTTCACAGAGCAATATAAAGAGATCTGCAGTAAATGGCAAGTGGGATCCATCTGCTTAATTTTGCATGACTGTTTGTTGCTCTTAGTCTTTCATACACGACTGTCACTGACGGGATCTGCCATATACAAGAGGATACAGTACTTAGAGTATCTGCACACACAGGGGAAAAGCTTTATTGCAATATTGTTAGAAAATCTTTATTTGTAAAGTCATTTATTGATTCTTAGGGTAAGCAGTAATCTGAAGGTAAAATTAAGGCTGCATGGGCAATTTTAAAATTAGAACTACTTGACTTGGCACAGGTAACTGATTTACTTCTAACAGTAACCTTTCACCACTGAAATTGTTCAAACTATGTTGATTAATTTCTTACAGACATCTTTTAAGATGGAAAAAAATAAAAAAAATAAAAAAAAATCCAATTCAGCTTATTTGCATGCCCTTTTAACCATCCACTGCTGGTTGTCACAGATACCCTGTCCAGGAGAAGGTAACCAGACATTTTTGGCTCCTCCTTTCCTTTCACATGAGAAGCTTCAAAATCTTTACACTGCAAAACAGCAAGAGAATCTCTGCCACAAAGGACTCATAACAGTATATAGCCTGAGGCCGGGGAAGGACCTGCAGCTCTCCAGCGTGAGCCAAGGAGACATTCTGTTCAGGACAGCATCTTTCAGATCTCAGTATGCCTTCTCCTACAAGCTATACAGGCAAGAATATACTACTACTCTGTGCCCGTTGTCCTCAGGTGGATACAAGGAAACAGGGGCACAAGACTGGGGCATCCCAAGGGCAGCATTGAAGAAGACAACTCAGTCTCCATGCCCCAAGTACCACAGCCTGGTAAGCAGGCAGGCACTGCTGGTGGCAAAGACAACAGGGAACAACCTGGCTACAGCATGTTTCTGGAAAAGGAACTGAATAGCCCCAAATCACCATTTGATGGGGAAGGAACATATATACAACATAACCATCCTTGGCCATAAGTGTAAACCACAGTGAGACATCTATATGCCATATGTTATCATCAAAATTAGTTTTTAAATGCAGTTAAGGCAACAAATAAAAGTTATAGAAATCTATACAAATTATGAACACGCTGTAGGTTTTTGGTTTTTTTGTTTTTGGTTTTTTTTTGGTTTTTTTTTTTTTTTTTTGTTTTTTTTTTTCCAAGACAAGAAATTTCTTAAGTTCCCTTTTATCTCAGAACATTAACATCACTTAACCTAACTTTGTTAGAGAGTTTCCCTTTGGCCATAGGCTAGGCCTACAGAACCTCACCATGAAGGGCTAGGTCATTTTATAATGTTGTAGGGATGGAAAACAGCACACAAAAAAAAACCGTACATCATACACAGTTCTGCATCAAGGTATAAGCCCACTAACCCTCTGCTGATAAGGATACACATTTGTAACCCATAAACAGGAAACCATTTAGCAGCTCTTACACCAGCATCAGAAACCACAGTGTAAATCCTGACATCCTGGGCAGACATTTAATAAAGTCAGAGAATAGTTAAGATTGAAAGAGATCTTAAAGACCATCTAATTCAAACTTCCCTGCCACGGGCAGGGACACCTTCCACTAGACTAGGTTGTTCAAAGCCCTATCCAACCTGGTCTTGAAGACTATCAGGGATGGGGCAGCCACAGCTTCTCTGGGCAACCTGTGCCAGCGTCTCACCACCCTCAAAGTAATGTCTAACTTAAACCTTCCCTCTATCAGCTTAAAGCCATTCCCCCTTCTCCTATCCCTACATGCCCTTGTAAAAAGTCCCTCTCTAGCTTTCTTGTAGCCCCTTCAGGCACTGGAAGGCTGCTCGAAGGTCTCCCCAGACATCTTATTTCTGTAAAGCTGCATGCCCTTAAGAATGGGCGATGGGGTCTATGGAAGAAAGAAAGCCTAGGTATGCACAACCTCGCAAAACTACAATTTAAGCAACTACTCCCAGTACCAACACACTATTTCGGAAACGCAGAAATGAAACCAGCACAGAGCAGATGCAGACATCCGCATCACCGAAGCGGCGTAAGCACTTCCGAGCACGGCAGGAACACCGCGAGCCCCCGCAATGCCGTACCGACGGGCAAAGCCGACCCCAGCCGCTCTAAAACGCCGGTGCCCCGCGCCTAGGCCACACCGTGTGCC
>JASSUY010035100.1:10206-48770 GCA_032466535.1 Forpus xanthops | reverse complement strand
CCATCATAGAAGGCCACCAGATTGGTCAGGCAGGATTTCCCCTTAGTGAAGCCATGCTGGCTGTCACCAAACACCTTCTTGTTTTTCATGTGTCTCAGCATGCCTTCCAGGACAATCCACTCCAAGATTTTGCAGGCACAGAGGTGAGGCTGGCTGGTCTGTAGTTCCCCGGCTCATCCATTTTCCCTTTCTTCAAAATGGGGGTTATATTTCTCTTTTTCCAGTCATCAGGAACTTCACCTGACTGCCACTATTTTTCAAATATGATGGACAATGATTCATGATCATAAACTTGCATTCTTGGATCCAAGCTTCTCTTATAAACTTGTGCAATATAATTAGTACAGTAAAATATAACCTTTTGCCCATTATTTTATTGTCAGGAAGGCGCTACCTAGATAAAATTACTAAACAACAAGAACATCTGCTCCACAAGCAAGGATCGGATTCAAAGAACAGTTTCAGGTGGATAAACGCTTTGAGGAAGAAAGAGAAGGGCTCTACCAGAGAGCTCCCTAAGGTCACACGAATTCTGGAATAGAGACAAGAGGCGTAAATATACTCTTTCCCTGTGAAGTGACTAGGACACTCACCTGGTAAGAGCAGCTTGGTTGCAGTACCCACTCAAGTAAGATTTAAATATCTTTTATGTACTGAAATACCATCAACGAAGGACAGAAAGAACAATTCACTCCTAAATATCCTCTTGGGTTTTGTCTGACTTTCAAGAGCTAATGAAGTAGGTGGAAGAGTACCACAAATTGCCATCACAATTGGAATAGACACACTCTGTTTCCAGTTTCTAAATCAGCCAAATAATTTCTATTTTCTTTATTCCCAGTTCAGTTCATATTCTAAATTCCACATGATTCACCTTGAAAACAGCAAGTTCTTTCCTGACATTTATCTTACAGCACAACTTGCTCGTACAGGATAATATTAGCCATATGCATTTCCCCCATTTTTGAGGTCATGACAAATATCTCTTATCTGCTTTCAAAGCCAAACCAAAATATAATCTCATCCCAATGTCTACTTCAACGAGTATTTCTTCCAGTACATCTTAGAATTAATCTCGTTTATAACTATTTCTGCTTCTGCGCACAGAAGCGTCTTCCTTTGCAGATATTGCCTGTTTGCACTCTAGTACATGATATTTACGTCATCTCTACTTTCAGTTATAAGTAAAATAGCAATTTCGCCCAAATATCTAAGTTTGTGTAAAGCGGGATTTGTATACAAAATCGTGAGCTGTTTTTTAATGGCTTTTCAAATAAAACCACCCCTAATTGGTATTTTGCACAGGAGTAAGTGTTGCTCTTTCCTGTTTTACTAAAGTTGACATTAACATACAAAAGCTTAACAACTAAAAACAACTGAGCAATTCAGTTTTTCACCTTTAAAGTTTCTAATCTATCAAAAGCTCTTTCTTGCAACTAATATTTCAATGTAACTCTCAAAAATCTTTTGCTGTTTAACATAGCTCTGTATTTTGAATCACATAAAATGCATTTTCTGTAAGCTACATAATCCACAAAGGACGATATCTTAATATAATCTTGCACGAAAGATATAATCTTGCATTTTCTGTGCGAAATTAGGAGTATTTGAAATTTTGTTGTATAGCTACAGTTACATAAAATGAGTAGTTCATTTTTACCATAAAGCATAGTCCACACCTTATAATAAATGAGTAGCTGGTGACAAGTTGTTTTTTCTAATGAGAGAGTATTGCCCTTTATATCACAGATGTCATAGATGATGCACTATCTAGTGAGAAAAGGGGAGAAGTAAAACCAGGAGCTGATTTCCAATCACATAACAATTAATCTCACCTGCTCTTTAATTAAAGCCAATAAAGTCTGTTAAGAATTAGTGACAAAGGAGGAAAAAAAAGTAAACATTCAAAAACTGTGCAAATGAGAATTCTTTAGGAAAGACAAACACAAAAAGAAGAGGGTGCAATGGAAGCAAAGCAATCTGTCCTAGTGAAAACACCGGGAGCAAAACTGTAGTTGCAAAATCGCCTTAGAAGTGAAAAGTAGCAACAATTTATTAAAGCTAACAAGTTGTTTGTATAAGTACAGTTAGAAATTTCAGAAGGAGCAGGAACAAAAGGAATTCCAAAATAAAACACTACGTTAGTGATGGTGAGAGCAAGTAGCAGAGTTTCTTTAATTTCAGGCATTTAGGCTTTTCCTGGAACACATGAAACATTGTAACGCAGTATTTTACATATTCAGTTAAATTTTACGTTTATGTACTGCAAATACAATAAATATATACTTGCATGTATATCACTGGTTAGGAATCACTGCATAAGGACCTTCTTTTATATATATATATATGTATGAAATATTTATTTATTATTTAAATTAAGGCCAGTTCTGTGGATCATATCTGCAGAATTAAAAGCTACTTTCATGGGAGAGTGCAAACACTCATATAATAGAACATGAAAGATCATTCCTCAAGAATCAAGTCTGATGAAACAAGGAATTTCTGCCACACTACTGTATTTTAGTCACTGCCTTTTCCCTTACTATCTCCTCAAATAATTCTGAATAAAAAGAGGTTCAACAAAACAGCGACTGTTTCTCTTACCGGAGTGAGTGCTCCTTCTGCTTGAGCTTCCATAGGACTTGTAGGGGTGGCTGCAAGCTGTCCAGCAGCTCCTGACAAAAGTTCCAATTTATCTGTAAGCTGTTCAGAAGCAGGAGGATGACACTCCGTGGCTAGAACTAACTCCACACCTGAGTTCTGGTTCCTGGCATGGACATTGTTTCCTGCCCAACCACCCTGTCTGGGTTGCTCTTCTGCAGGAGACTCCTCTAGAACTTGTAGTACCTCTGGCTCTTCATCTGAGGGACTTCCAGTTGCTTTGTGCCCTAAAGCCTCATTGGTTCTGAAGTCCTGCAAGTCCCTTTCCTTATCTATTATTACCCATTCCTTAGAATCAACCTCCTGCCTGCAGGAGCTTAAGTTAACAGCTACAAATCCATTGCTAATAACACCATCAGCATGCTCTGGAGAGCTAGCAGACACAGGCTTTGAACCGTCTGGAAGATATTCTTCATCATAGTGCCAAACATGATCCGTGCGGGCAGCCACAGGAGCAGTTATTTTCTGAGAAAGAGGAGGAACAGGAGCAACAGGAGTCTCTGCCGCAGCATTCAAGTCTTTTTGCATCTTCCCCAAACTTAAGAAAAGAGGATAAAATATAAATTAGTTAATAATTAATAATTAAGTAAATAATGTAAGCGATATTTGAGGGTCTTCAGCAGAGGAAAACTGGATTTATATAAAAATCTGTTGTCATATTTTAGAACAACCTACAATGGTTGAAAGATCCACAATTTGAGACAAATAACTGCAAAGTCAAGTAAAAAAGAGTGGATGACATTAGACTTGCATATATGGTAATTGTAACATATCATACTGTATTGTAAATGTGATTAGCAGAAGAAAGAATAGTGAATGGATTCAAACTCAGTGGTGAGGCTACCACCAGATGTTCACTGTATTTAATTTAGGCTACAAAGCAGTCTCAAATCAGAAGAAACAGATGTCTCCAGCAGCAGTTAGTAAATGCTTTCAAGAAAAATGTATTGATTGTTTTGATTCCTTAGTTAGGCTTTGCATAACTTGTTCACCAAACAAATTCAAATTCCTCACCCAACTATGATGTATTTAGAGGGATTTTGCCACTGTCAGCCCCTCACCTGTCTTCTGTCACAACTCAGCCTCCACCTTTCACTCAGATTTCACTGCGTTCTTTCTCCCCTTACTCCTTCCATGCATGGACAAACTCATGGCATCTGTTGTCATACATCTGTCTCTTCTCTACCTTCAAATTCCATTTTAAGACCTCTGTCTTCTATCAGGTTTTTATGTTGACACAACACTTTTGGGCATAAGTAAACCTGCTGCATGCAGGCAGATTCCCAACTTTTACCTCATAACTCCACTTGTAAACTGTCCTCCTGTCACATAATCTAACCCCATGTTACTTCTACTGAGCACCTGATGCCATCATTCTTATTTAAGATGAGTTGTACTGTCAGGAACATTCCACTGAAGAAAACTGAAATAAGCATCAGGGTTACACCACCAGGTCTTGAAATAATACATTTTCAAGTGTGGAAGTCTAAACTGAACTGTATACTAGCACTAGTGTTTTTTTAAAGAAGCTACCAAGTAGTGAAATCCATTAATCAAGCAATATTATGAACGTAGTGAATACTTTGCTGTAGTTTACATAGGCCTAACACAGCAGCTCCATTCCTGGTTTCACATGGCAGAGGAATGATACCACCGTAATTACATGACCTGAAAAGATCTAAGCATAAGAAAACAATTTCTTTACCAGGTCTCAAGAAATTTGTCGGTGTCTGGCTTTGACTCCAACGTCAGACGCTTCTCCAGTTCAAAGCTGTGAATTGAACGTAACTTTCGCACCAGTGGGGCATCTCTGTCCAGTTGGGTGGTCTCTGAACGAACACGAATTGGAGAACCAAGGCTCGGGGCATTAAGCATGCCATTCACTGGCCCATGGCTGTTTTCTTCCTCTGTGGCAGCCTGTGCAAAAAAGTAAAGTGAAAATGTTGCTCACTAGGAGCAGCAAAAAGAGGAAGAAGTATTGCATGGTAAATCCTTTGTATTTGTACCCTTAAGTTAATCACATAGTTAAGGAAGCTTAGATATGCTCTTCAGCACACAACAGACAAAATACTGGTAATATACTAGTTCTGGGTAGGTCTAAGATCAGGAGTCCCAAAACCCCAGTAATACACTTAAATTTACTCTGCTATTTCACACCCACATCTGAAATTTTCTTTAACAGTCTGAAACCTGGCACTTGGTAGAACCTTCAGTCTGCTTTTATAGCCAAGTGCTCTTATTAAAAAGAAGTTAGTTTCCAAGCTGTCTTTATGATTCTCTGGAGCACATAACATTGTTATACACTAAATCTACCAGATAATTTCTGTGACTTAGAACTATGTTTTAGTTCAATTTCATTTAACCTTTTATACTAACTAGACATGATTTAGACCTAGGAAATCATGATCATCCTTAGTTTCAACAGGTATAACTAATGGAAATTGCCTTTGTTTAAACCAGAATAATTTCTTTCTCCCTCTTTGGTAAAAAAAAAATCCAAACATATTTGAAAATAGGCACTATATGCCTCATTTTTTCCCGCAATAAATTTTTTCTTGTAGGCAAGAAGTAACAGCCTCAAAACCAGACTGCTCTCCTAGCTAAACATTTTAGGTAGGAGATTTTAGCACCAAATCCCTCTTTATGTTCAAAACATTTTTATATCAAGAAACAGGGCTCATTGACCAACTATGAAATGTGATTATGAGCAAGTGAGATAGGAACCACTTCTCAAAACTGAACAGCATTCTCTTCTGAAGACTAGCCCTTGAACCTCTTTGGATAGATAAAATGGTTTTGTATCTTATGGAGACAAAACCACCAAGTGAATTAAAAGGATACTGCCAATTACACTGTCAACCTGTCAATTGAAGAATAATATTTAAGTAGATTTCATACATTCAATATCTAACTTCTATACTTGCAGGAGGCATGAAATTTACTTTGGTTTCACTTAGTGAGCAAGAATCAAAATCATGTCTGAAGAACATGAATAAAGTACAAAGAATCTCAAATTATCAGCAATCTACTCTTCATCACAAAGACCAGATGAAGTGATACAAGGCCCAAAAACTTGTCTGCTTGTTCCAGTATGTAAATCACTCTAATAAAATATGTCAGCTCTACCATAAATCTTGTTTCCTTGGATCATTCTGGCTAACCAATATTAGTATGACTGCATTATTAAGGAAATTTTATGTGCATTACGAGGACAGGAAACTGTTCAAAGATGATCTTTACAATGCAGATTTGTAAGTACCTTACAGATCCCTAGTTTTATTTTATTTCTATTTGCATCCATTTCTTCCCAAACATCTTTTTCCTGAGGACGCTGATGTCCAGGGGATCCAGGTAGTTTCTCTGGTGAGACACCAACAGGAATACCATTCTCTCCATCACTGAGCTGTTCATCAGGAAACACTTCATCTGTGTTTTCTTTCAGTAAGTCTCCTGGGATAGGAGTGGCATTGGCAATTCTACAAAAGCAGTTAAAAAAAAAAAATCAGAAACAAAAATTTTGAGACTCTAATTGATATCTTAAAATTATTTTCTACTCTCTGAAAAGAATCAAAAGCATGCTTCTGTAGAAAAATACATCTTGCAAAGTATTTAATATAAAACCCCGTACTTGTTGGCTTTCACAATTTATGCTTCTTTAATTTAGACACATAACAAAAGGTGTGAATCAAAAAACAACCACTCAAAAGCTGGGCTTTTAATGCTCTGGAAAAAACTTCTGAGAAAAGTTGTCAGAGTTCATGTCCAGGCCCCTGACTTTTCCACAAATTATTCTATGTAGAAAAAATATTAATGGCAATTTTCATAATGTAGTTTCATTTTCTGCAAAATTTGGTAGAATAACAAAAATACTACATGAAGCTGAGACATCACTCAGCAAACTAAATGCTGTTTTAATCACTATTTTTATCAAAGTGCTATTTTGGTCCAGTTATTGATAATAAAAACACAAGCATAACACTAACAAAATACTACGTTTTAGTTAAACTGCTGTAATCCCAGAACTTCAGGTGATTTAGGTCTAAAGCTTAAGTCAGCATCTTGAAAGCAAAGCAATGCTATTTCTAGAAAGCAGTCAAAAGGTCAGTAAAAAGTAATTTCTTTACAATCACCAAAATTGTAGCCAAGATTATAAATAACTCGAGTATGATGCTTCATGAGATAATGGGACTGAATCACATGCAAAATCTCTGTCAACTTCAATGTGTTCACTAGCACATACTGTACACCTGTGTAATATTAACACCAGTTAATGTCTTGATTGATAGTTAACACTTTAATTACTTTTTAATTACTCTGAAATACTGGATTAAATACATTCTACATGAAATACATGAAATTCCAGTATTTTTCAGCCTCACTACATGGTCAAACTCCCACATCAGAACCTTCATGACTCTCAGATAAAAACTGTATCTATTCAAGGCCTACAACAGGCTCAAAGCCTCCCTCCACACCCATGAACACCTTTTATATTCTTCAGTCTCTTGAGATGAGTCCAACTTGCTTAATTACAGATCTCAGAGACCACATTAAGTATTATTCTTAAATGCAACCAGAATCAATCTCCAAAATTCCTACAAAGATCCATTAATTTTCCCAAGTTACAAGGAAATTGCAGCTAGTAGTTCATTCCAAGCTTACAGAAAACAATGGGTGTATTTCCAGGCACTTAAACATTTTAGCTTCACAAAATATGATTTAGCAAAGGATGGACTAGCATATTTACACGCAATTTCCTCATACACTATTTTTTTATTGCTATAAATAGGGCTGCAGTGCTGATCTTCAGGACAGTATAAACAGGAACCCTAAAAAGGGAAATATTTCGAATGCTCCCAAACCTCCATTCCTCTATTTATTCAATATCCTGCAGAAAAAAAATCCCTAAATGATGGAGATAATTTCTCTTTGGTATTCTGTGACTGCTTTTTCAGCGACCACTATTTAAATGCATGCATACCCAATTGCAGCCGGAGTAAGACGAGTATGTAACTGAGGTGTGGTTGAAGTTGTTGTTGTTGTCAGAGAGCCATCAGTTCCGCTCTTCTCCCAGTCAAAAGGGTCACTTTCAATAACCCCATACGTTTTCATGCTGTTGTCAAACACAGACATCAGAAGCTAAAAATGAAGAAGAAAGTTAATAAGCTTCATTTTGCCTAAGAGATCAAGCAATTATGAAATATTCTCCTGTAACACTTTAACATATCTCTTCAAAATTTTGACCGACAACAATTTTCAAAGAAAAATGTCACAGTTCTTCATATTAACCATTTCTCACTTTGCAAGGTTCCAAAGTCAAGGTATGTAAAATTCAAAAATAAAGAAGCAAATCACGTATGTGTTCTTAACAGTAAAGAGGGGCAAAGATACACCATAGGCTTCCATAAAAAGACAGAAACACACAACTACATTACTGCAGAGTAGCATCCAACAGCTCTCCAGCATAGGAAGATAAACAAGTACATTCAGTTAACACCGTTAGAAACCAAGGAAATGAATAAGTATGTAGGGAAGGATATGGATTTGTTAATTCACATATTTTTGTCATTTAGAAGTATGTATCATTTACTCTGTCTAATGCTGACACTCATCCACAGAAATGTCACACTGGAAGCTTTCCACCCTCATTTTATTCTATGAAAAAGGAACTAGAATAAGTTGTTTCCATGACAGAGAAAGAAGTTGCATCTACTTTCTTCATCCCGTGAATAAACGTTGTCTCATTGTAGTTACTGGTGGGAGGCTGTGTCCATATCACATAATCTATTACTCTGTAACATTTCTAAAGTTAACCGATCCACCCCCTCCAAAGCTGAAACTCTAGTTTTCATCCTTTCTTCCAGACCAGGATGATGAAATTTTTTCTCTGGCCTCCTTTGAAAACACATGCCCTTTCACAACTTAAAAGAGATGGGAAGTTTGGATTGTTTTTCTTGTATAAAGTGGTTGTATCCTTACTCTCAAGAACATTTGGTGGGCCATCTATCCGTCATTTCTGGAGTGCTGCTGATCTGTACTAAGCCATATTTCACTTGCTGTCCCTTAGGTACTCTCCTTTAGTTTTCCTGTAAACCTTATGAAGTCTCTCTGAAGTACTTTTTAAGGTCATTCTCCTAAATCTTTCCTAGAATTTCAGCTATAATGCAAATATAAACTCAAGCGCTTAATGTTGTCAGGAGGCTGTGGCAATATGTACATGGATACCTGAATAAACTAAACATATCTGACACTGCCAAATCAAACATGGATTCTAGGCCTGTGTGATAAACTTTTTAGACTGCAAACTGTTGCTGCGGTTTTTACCCAGCCAGTAACTTAGCACCATACAGCCATTTGTTCACACCTCGCCTCCCTTACCCCTTTCCTCCCCAGGGCAGGATGGGGAGGAGAATTAGAAGAATGTAACCCCAACAAGTTGAGATAAGAACAGTTTAATAACTAAAATAAAGTAAAATAGAGTGATATTAGAAAGAATACTACTAATAACAATAATAATAGGAAACAACAAGAGAAGAAATGAAAGCTCAGAAAGCATAAGCGATGCACAATACAATTGCTCACTGCCCACTGACTGAAACCCAGCTTGACTCAAGCAGCAGTCAAAATGACTAGGGTTTCAGTGATCTCTGTAGTCAGTACTACAGGCTTGAAAACCCACAATGGCTCCATGCTGTGCTCTAAGCTGTATATAGCTGTATATGGTGCTCAGCTCCAGATTTCGGAAAACTGACAGAATGATTATCACTGAGGAAGTAATCTGATCAATTTAACTTAAGGGGCACCCACTAGAAGCTACAATGGGAGGACAGCACCTGATCCTGACAGAATCATAGAATAGTTAGGGTTGGAAAGGACCTTAAGAGCATCTAGTTCCAATCCCTCTACCATGGGCAGGGACACCTCCCACTAAACCACGTCACCCAAGGTTACGTCCAACCCTGCATTGAACATTGCCAGCAATGGAGCATTCACAACTTCCCTGGGCAACCCATTCCAGTGCCTCACCACCCTCACAGTAAAGAATTTCTTCCTCAGATCCAATCTAAATTTTCCCTGTTTAAGTTTGAACCCATTACCCTTTGCCCTATCATTACAGTCCCTAATTAAGAGTCCCTCCTCAGCATCCTTGTAGGCCCCCTTCAGGCACTGGAAGGCTGCTCTGAAGTCTCCATGCAGCCTTCTCTTCTCCAGGCTGAACAGCCTCAACTTTCTCAGCCTGTCTTTAAACAGGAGGTGCTCCAGTCCCCTATCATCCTCGTGGCCCTCCTTTGGACTTGTTCCAACAGTTCCATGTCCTTTTTATGTTGAGGACACCAGAACTACACACAATACTCCAAGTGAGGTCTCACGAGAGCAGTGCAGAGGGGCAAGATCACCTCCTCCGACCTGCTGGTCATACTCCTTTTGATGCAGCCCAGGATATGGTTGGCTTTCTATGCTGCGAACGCACACTGAAGCCAGTTCATGTTCATTTTCTCATCGACCATTTCCTTTCTCCACAGGGCTGCTCTCAATTTCTTCTCTGCTCAACCTGTAGCTGTGCCTGAGATTATTCTGACAATGGGTGTAGGACCTTGCACTTATCATGGTTAAACTTCATGATGTCGGCATCAGCCTACTTCACAAGTATGTCAAGGTCCCTCTGGATGGCATTCCTTCCCTCCAGCGTATCAACCAAACCACACAGCTTGGTGTCATCAGCAAACTTGTTGTGGGCACACTATCCCACTGTCCATGTCACCAACAAAGATTTTGAACAAGAACACCGCTAAGACTGCAAAGCAACTGCCAACTGTTTTTAGGAACTTGACAGCCTCATTCTATGGAAAAAAAAAACACCTTTGAATCACAAAGTTTCCGTGGCACTAGATGGTTAGTAAAATAATAGTGGCACAGCCTCCAGTCAGTAGTACCAAGACTACCTACTGAAATCAAAGGATACTGAAGATGAAAGAGAATAAAAATCTGCTATTTAAAAATCAGAAAGACAAAATAGTAAAAAAAGTTTACCTGGTAATCGGGCTTTGTAAAGTAATCTAAATTAGCAATGTGATCCAGAAAGACACTGAATTCTTGGGGAAGATGTTTCAACATAAGTCTGTGCTCGTACCTTTCTTTAATGGAGCCCACTTGCTCCTAGGAGTAAACATCACAGCAAACATTAATACTCCTTCATTCTCTGCTATAACATATTCATCTTGTAACTTACCATTCAATACACTACTGGCCAGGAAGACAGGCAAGTACATTACATTGAATACGATAGAGGAAAGCAATTCTACATCAGATAGCAAGACAACAAATTCTGTCACTGCCCTTGGTACACATGCAAAATAACGTACAAACTTTGAACTCAATATGAAATGCCATTTAATTTTCTGCTTTGCTTGAATACTACCTGACATCAAGGCATCATCTGAAATTCAGTCACTTTTTGGTGTATATTTGGTCAGTATATTGCATAAGATTAGTAAATCCTGTTTGGTGTAATAGAAATAAATCAAAACCAAAAAAATAAAAGACATACTACTTGTATAGCTCTTGCCATCTACCAATGCAGAAACTACACCAGAGACTATCCTGGTTTCAATCTACTTTCAAAAAAAGCTGAAAGAAGCAATAATACGCTAAATAGATGCTGTTTCTTCACATACGTCACCTACACTATGTATGACTAAAGGCTTTACTGCATATTGACTGATTCACTTCTGTTCACCAGCCAGTAAGAAATGCCCGTTTGACAAATAATCAAAATAGATGAGAAATTCTAAATCTATGATTGGGGAAATAAGAAAGTACTCAAGTGAAAACAGGAAAATTAAATAAATGGCATACATACACTTACTTTTGCCTTTTAAACATTTGCAAACTAGACATTCAATCCACTTCCAGCCTAGAACAGTTCATAAAACTTGATTGCTTTTTATACCATGACACTAGCAACGAGAACTAACAGTTAGAAAACACTAGAAAATGTAATGTTAAAATTAATGAACCAGAGATTCTTAGTGTAATCTTTATTACACCATTCGCCTGCAATTCAGAAGTAAATCTCCCTCATACTCTTTGGTTTCACTTCTAGGTTTACCTTATCTTTTATTTTTCTCCAAGGCAGCTGCCCAACCACGAATTCCACCAACATGTAGAACAGGGACCAGAGGTCATCATGTCTACCCATTTCCTGTAAAAAAGAAATATGAATCTAATGCATCTCACAAATACCTAGAAGACAAAAGGGAGGAACAGATTCTTTACTGCTCTGGGGACTTAAATTATTACAGATTAAAAAATAACATAATCAATGCTGCAAAAAAGTTCGTAGAACTAAATCCAGCAACTATTGTAAGTAGTAAATTTCATTGAAGATACACAGAAACAAAACAGAAGTTGGAGTGTGTTAAAATAACACTGAAAATCTCTATACTGGAAGAGCTGTTTATTCAGATTTCTTCAGTGTATGATGCTAGGATTGCATACTGTACATTATGTATTTTAGAAAACTCAGTAACTTCACTATTTAATTTACTACCTTGCAATACAATTGAACACCAAAGGTAACTATTAAAATCACTATTATTTCAACAAGTTTTTTATCCATGACTACTGTCTATTACCCCTTCCCAAAATCTGAAAGTATCCATTTCTACATATCTGTTTTTGTAAATCAGAATTTAATCAATACTTACTGTATTAATTTATATATAATAAGTACACACATAAGAACACATAATAAATATAATAAGTACATTCATAAGAATACAGAAAAGTAATAGCAACTGCATTACAGACTGTTTTCAGCTATATGAGATGGGTATGATACAGATGGAGATACTCACTCTGTTTCTATGAGCATTGATTGATGCATATCGTACTGTTCCTCGAAAACCAGCGACAGCTCGTGGCTGTCAAAGAATAGAAAAAGATTCTCATTGTCAGAAATAACCCCTCTGACTACTTACTTAGCACCTACAAAGTTAGTACAGAGCCACAAGAAGCATTATTTGAGGCTTTGTTTTCAATTTACTGTGTTTTTACAAGTCCTCAGTGGAAATCCACATAGGTTCCACAAAGTGACACATACCATAGTTTTTTAAACCATCTCTTTAGGTTTTTGCTCCCCACAGGCATCAAGTCCTGTTTAATTCACCCCTCAAAAAAGCTTTTTTTTTTTTTACAATAATGAAATTATTTCTTGGTTTTAACTATTAGAAGTTTGAGTTTCTAAATTCTAAATCATAATGATTTCTTCTGCTTTGCTATAACACCAGTGTGACATGGTGTGAGCAGACAACCAGGCATTTGTTGAAATGTGCTAGCACATTTTCACAAATTAATTTCTGAACTAGCAAACCAACCAACTTCTTAAGAAATTCCCAAAGCAGGGAAAGCCACAGGTAAGTCTCAAAGCTGTGGCTGAGCAATAAACAGCAAAGGCTGCACTACAGGCACCAGTTAAAAACATTTCTTCCTTTTCTAGTTTCTGAATATCAGCACATGTGAATATCCCGGACACTCTAGATATTGCAGGAATGTCAGCTGTTGTTTTATAATCACAGAATATATTTTCCCATCCTTCTTTCCTTCAAATAAAATGTTACAAAAAGAATTGCATAATTGACAATAGTGATAATTAGTACATATTTACAATTTTAAAAAAATCAAATCGTGGTGTTATTACACTGTCTAAGACAGACACCCAACCCATGCTATCCCCTTAATTATTCATTCTGTCAAAGAGAACTACCAGAACTACTGTATTTTCTGTCTTTTACACAGTCTTACCTTCCCAAGTAATAATTCTGTGTTTCCTCAGTGAATGTGAGAAACTTTAATTATCTTCCTCACCTCTGACTTGTACTTATTGGGTATTCCTGATCTGTCTGCCTGCCCCACACTCATGACAATGCTTAAGATTTTTCACAAAATCTGCACAATACATTGAAAAGTCTGGTTTGATACACACAGAGATAACCACAATACAAATCTATCACCCTATTAAGATAAAACACTTCAGGCTCTCCCCGCATCTGTACACAAAGGTATCATTTCTTCTTATCTACCAAGAGATGCGATACAGAGGTATCATTTAAGTACATCAGGAGTTGCCATTACTGTCAGTAACCCTATCAATTAAATCCAGCAGAATTATACAGCACTCTTTTAAAAGGATTTAACAGCCCATATAATCAATGTCTGCCAAAGCGGTACAAGACCTGAACCAATGTTAGTTAAGCTGAAGAGTATTTTCTGGGATGTCCTTAGCATGTGCAGGTTCTTAGATGATGATCCATACATTTTAGGTTTTGCAGATTATCACAAAGTTTAAATGGTGCTTGGAACACATTTTGTGTTTAGGCAGGACAGACAATTGTGTTACTATCTTAAATCTTGTAAGTATATCGTATTCCATACCGAACACTACCCTGAAATGAAGCGTAACACTGTAACTGCAGAAATTTCACAGTACTAAGAGTAGCTCAAAATGCTTTGGAACTGCTACATTTCTGGGGAAACTAAATTAAAAATTAAAAAATAAATAAGTCTCCTTATCAGTAGTTCTGAAGACTGGCAAACCATCCAAGTAAGAATAATTCAGCATCAGTGCCAAGACACAAAATACAGGTACATTTCCACAAACATGCTGTTTGATGAATAGCACTTCTGAAGAAGGGCACCAAGAGCTTAACTTTAAAACACCACGAAATGTAAATGTGATAAGCCCCACAAGCATAAAGTTTCAAAAAATGAAACCAAATAGTTACTGTCTTCAGCCTCTAGTCCAAACGTTACAAAGGAAGAACTATATTTAGTTTTACTAAGCTAAACATTTCCATTCTGGTGAAAATAATGAAAAATATGAAAATTAGGATGAAATGAGACTTTTATTCCTAGAGTCATACTTTAACTTCTACTTGATAACTACCACAAAAATATTTCAGTTGCTTGATAAGGAAATACAAGAGTAAGAAATGGCATATGGAATCTAAATTATCTCATCCCCTAAAAACCCTAACAATCTGATATCTGACCTATTCCAGTTCCATCCTGGGGGAGAAAAGTCGCTATGGGGAAATTTCAGTGTGTACCAACTCAATTGCTTTTGAATGTTAAAGTCATTGCCATCCTTAAACATTCCTGTAAGATTATTTGCCCTAAGATGATTTCAGTTATCCCGGGTGAGAAGCATGAATACTGTTTTATACATTAGCTTATCATGAAATTAATTTGGAATTCTTCACCCCAGTAAGGATATCTAAATCCTTTTACAATATCTTGCCTTAAACTGTAGTCTCTTCTATACTTTAAGACACAATGAAATACCTCTTACTAATGCAGCTGGTCACTGCTTCATAGTGCTATCACAATAGCACACAACAATAAATTAATTCTATCATGTCACTCACAACATGAATGACAGCTGTAGTAGATCAAATCAAGTTTGCCCAATTCAGAATAGAATGCATAGACTTTTGAGCATTTGCAAAACTTTGGAAACTGTTTCTAAGTTCTTTATGCATCTCACAACAGCTCATATGTAGTGGACGAGAAATACGACAGGCAATAATAGCAACTTCCTGAATGACTCACCATGTTTTTTCAAATAACCATTCCTGCTATTATCAAACAAGTTAATTTACTTTTAGATGCCTCCAAATTTTTCCTGTGCTCACCTGCCACCACCTTTCTGAAACATTGTAGTATTGCCTTCCAGATGCCTTATCTAAGAAAGCTGCTACCACAGCAACTGAGCTTCCTTAAGGGGAAGTACATTTCATTGCTGGGAATAAAGCCTAATAGGTCCATTTTTTCAACCATTACAGGTGACTTATTAATACAACCAATGGGATTGATGGCATTTCTGGAGCATATAGATGCAAAGGTCATTTGTACTAAAGAAATGATGAATTCTGCATCTAAAAATATCTGTGAATTCCACTGACACCCTTGATTAGAATGGATCATATCTGTGTTCCTTTCCATGGCAAATGACATAATCAGCATTCTCCTGTTTTTTCACTTGAAATTTAGCGGCATCTTTTTCTTATCAGTCATGGTTAGATTTGACACAAAACATACTTTGAAAATCTTCAACAAACCTTTAACTTGTTTGAATGAGTTTACACAAAAAAACTTTTTCTAACATAACTAGCTCAAGCAGTGATCCAGAAGTAAGAGATGTCTCAGACTTGATTACTAGCACTAAATTCTTCAAATGTAAGTTAAATTATTAGGTACATGCATATGAAGGAGATTCAATGACTGAAGAATTTTTCTACACTTAAAGGTACATTTTAACGTAACATGAATTTCCTCTGCAGATCACCCTGCCCTGGAAACACATGAAAGTGTGTTAGATAAACTATATACAGGAAATTAGGAGTTCCTTAAAAGAGTTAACTATTTCCTCTATGCACAGAGGTTTGCAGATTCCTGGGAGACACCACCCTTACAAACCTATCTACAGCTGCTGCTTCTTTGGAGGGGCCATGGAGGAGGCAAGTCACACTCCTTAGATCTGTTCAGTACCTCTAGATAAATGCTCTGGGTTTATTGTCCCAGTCAACAATGGAAGTGTTATGCAGAGCAAAAAGTTAACTTTTTTACTGTGGTCATGGAAACTAGACAATAAGCATGAAAAAATACTACAGTTTTGGCTTCTTATATTTTATCTGACACATACCATGGTTCTTTCTATCAGTCAGGCAATGACTGAGAATTCTTCAGCGTCTTTAGATTTTGGACTGAGAAACCAGCTCCAGCAGTGAACCTTACCTTCTCAGTACTGCCACTAAAGCCAAGTTCTAAAGCACACAGAAGGGTGGGTAGAGAAGCAGTCACCTCTGTTTCCCTTTGTTGAAGGCAGAATCCTCCTTTCTTATCTTTTTCCTTTAAAAAAGTCAATTTCCTAGTTCTTTTACCCAACAGGAGTATGTTTCCAGGATTGGAACTATACACTGTTCCAATTCTTTAGAACCTTTTTTAATACCAAATAGCTTCAAGAATTCACATTCCCATCCAGCCTTTTTTTGTGGATATTGCTTTTGCAATCTAATTTAATACCCAGCATGTGTCTGCACAAGTTTGAAGTAAATGAAAAATTGAAGGATCACCTGGGTAAGGAAAGATCAAGTAGTTGAGATGTGCCATTACAATATGTTATACATCTCAATTAGTTGTCACTGCATATACAGCTCTTCAAACCCACACTTTCAGCTCTGTATAAAAACCATATCTGACACTAATAATCAAGGTACTTGCACCTAGAACTCTTCATCGATCCATCTCCTAACTGCTGCCAGTATGATAGATTATTTGGACTCAGATCTACCTAAACAGAAGTTGTGATTTCCCAAAATTGATTGCAGCTGTCTGATCCTATGCTACCTAGTCCCAGAAGAAGCTTGGTAACAAGCCAAGTTAACATCTAACAGTACAATTAAATTTTGCTATTGTGAGTTCTAACAGACATGTGGTGACAAATGATCATTTAAATCCAACTGCCTGTGCTATAAAGAGCATCACCACCTCTAAGATGGCAATATTTGATACACAACCCAGCTCCCAAGCTACTCAGTTTTCTATCTGGTGTATTTACTTAGCCAATGTGATGCATTAGGTGAAAAAGGCAATGTTCCAAAGCTGATTCATGAGCAGATAAAAAGTCTGGTGGGCTGGAGGTGGTAACAGCCTACTAAGAGTTTGTCACAAGTCTGAATTTACTGCAGTGAAAAAATCACACAGGATTAATCTGGCATGGGTATGTTTGCTTTGCCCTTTGCAGTCTTTCTTCTTTCCCTTATACCAGGAGCTGAAACAGAGATTACTGTAAGAGGAAGACTACCCATGTAAACCAGGTAAAGCTCTGACAGAGAATTTCCCCAGATAGCAGAATACTGTTTTACTTATCTCTGGAAGTAAAATCTTTATGGTTGTTTTACACCATGGGAAATCCAATGCTCTTAGCAGAGTAGAGAACAAAGACCTTCATTTTTGTTTTGTCCATATCATATTAAGTATTTATAATGATAATAATACCATATATTAAAGATTTATGTGAATGCAGCAGTAGACTTATTTCAGTAGTAACTTATTTTCAAAGAAAGATGAGAAACAAAAGGTCTTAAGCAAGCTAACCTACATAAAATAACACATTCTCCTTCTTTTCAACTAGAAATAAATTAGAAATTAAAGTTTCTGTTTTGATTTTGGTTTGCTTCTGTTTTCACCAGGAAACAAATTTCACTGCACAAAACCATCTGCCATTTCCATTATAATAGCTTGTAATTTCAAACAAATGGCACAGCTCTCAAAGACTTTCCATTCCTGTAAGTTTAATGAAAATTGGCAATTAAAGACAGAACCCAAATTGTTACCTTCACACAGAGGCAGACGGTTAAAATTCAATTAATGTGGTTTACATTCATCTTAAGAGACATCAATCAGTTGGTCAATCAGCATGCTTTTTAGATGGCAAGTAAGTATATGCCTGGTTCTGAGAGGCAGCTCTGAGAAAGACAGAGTGTAGTGTGAAGCTGAAAATACTGTAAAATTAAGAGGGCATAAGAGAAGCAGTACAAAAAAACACAGGAAGGCAGTAAATTTTACCCTTCATAGAATAATTTGATTTTTTTTTTTGGAAGATAAGATCAAATCTCAGTGCAAAAATTTCTTCTTTTATGTTTAAAGGATGGTTACAGCCCCCTCTCCAGAGCATCTATCAGTTTTGTATAAAATAAAGAAACTGCTGCATCAGAATACAGAACAGCTATACAGCACAGCAGAATTTCTAAATTAAAGTTTTCAGTGATTGTTTGGATGTATCAGTGTTCTGTACATCACAGGAAAGGAAAAAAAACAAACCAATATACACCAACAATTACAAAGTATTGTATCATGAGAAATAGACCTTTTTCATATCTCAACTCTTTATCAACCTGTTCCTCCAGACAGGATATTAATAAATGTGTGTATTCTTTTTATTTTTTACCCAAGAAGCCCTAAACGCCAGGTCACAAAGAATCTTCCTCTCTGAGAAATAACCATATATTACTAAGTTTTTCATTTAATTATTGCAAGAATATTCCATAGAGCTGTTACAAAATAATCATAGCACATGCAATTCATATATCCATTTTATTTGTGCCACCTTCTAAGTCAATTCATAATGCTCTTTCTTCATCTTTCACATTAACTTACTACCTTCCTTTTTCACCTTGTACTATCACACACAACCACCAGCTGTCTGTCTCTATAACACAGATTTCTTTGATTTCTTCTTTGTCAGTAATACAGTCAAACTTGCAAGGATCATGTTCCCTGGAAGCTGAAAATGCTACCTATATACATTACAAGACTATGTCTTAAATAATCTCCCTCTATATCCCTGAAGGAGGTTATAGCAAACAAACATAATAAATAGTGCTACTCTGGTAGGCAGAACACAGCCATTCCATGGTAGCTAAATAGGTTTGTCACTGACAGGAATACCACAACTTGCATTACTTTAAACACTTCTGAAAACTAACAATTTTGTAGTTATCTTAACCTCTTTATTCAGAAATAATGTCTGCACAAAGCTCTTTGAAATAACTTCCTTGTCTTCTCTATAAAGTTATCACTAATTTAGAAATGGAGCCTCAAATGACTAATGGCATGATTCATTCAACTACTGCAGATTCCTGCTTTCAACTTGGATTTAAGGGTGGGGAGGGGAATGCTTTAAACTGAAAGGGGATAGATTTAGATTAGACATTATGAAGAAAATCTTCCCTGTGAGGATGCTGAGGCACTGGCACAGGTTGCCCAGAAAAGCTGTGGCTGCCCCATCCCTGGCAGTGTTCAAGGCCAGGTTGGATATGGCTTGGAGCAACCTGCTCTAGTGGAAGGTGTCCCTGCTCTAATCATTCTATGAATCTATAAAACTAATTAGGCTCCAGTCTTCGCTGATTTAAATGACATGGAGAAAGAATAAAGAAGTATATATAGGTTATTTAAAGATCAGGCTACATGTTTACATCTTGCACTGAACGGCTCTGATATAATTCCTATGCTACAGAATTTAAAGTTACGAAGAAAAATATAAACCTCTAATAATTCCTCTTCGTCTGTTCCACAGCACTCCATTTTTCCTCTTTGAAGTAGTTGGTTTTTTGAAAAGCTATCAACTATCAAATGCTTAGCTCAGAATTTAGAAGGAAATCTTGCAAGGCTCATCTATTTCCAAAAATACATGTAACATAGTCTGGCTGATGCAGATTTAGTGAAGAAAAGCTGAAAGCATAGATTTAAAGTATTTGTTCATTAGGCATTTTCTCTGTTCTACAGTAGCAAAATGCACAGAATTTAACTTCATAGACAAGAGAAGACAGAAACTGACTATAACAGGAAGAGAGAGTCTGGTTTCCAAAAAATGATGCCAGTCCTCTCTTGAAACACTACTTCTGAATTCATACTTATTAATGAAAATACTTATTTTAGAAACAAATACCTTTTTTTAGGAGTTTGTTTTGGTTTGTTTTGTGGGTTTTTTTGAAGAATTCAGCTTCTTAAATGATATTTCCAGAACACCATCTGTCATCCTAAAGTGAAACTTGAGGATTAAAAAAATCATTGGCTGGGCAATATTCAGAAGCAACAGCACTGAAGAAAGGCAAGCAGTATTTACTTGATTTTATACATAAACACTTGAATGGAATAATATGTTCATTGCTTGATGTGAGCAGGTTGGAAACTGCTTCCCTAGACAATAAAAAGATCTGAATATTTGCATTAACAATTGCTTCCAGTGCGTTTTTCTAAGGGTTAGACTGTACAGCAGCTGGCATATCTTTTCCTTTAGCATTAGCCAGAGACGCTTTTGTTACTGACAGGTCACCATTAAAGAGCATCAGTAAAGAGCATTAGAAAAAATTGGTGGACAACCCTTTGGATTTGAATACTTTTGCTAATGTTTAGAGCAAGAGTCTTTGTGGTTCCTTTAATGCATTCTGTATAAGAAAGAAGCAACGCTACATTTCCTCGTGTTCTGAAATGAGGACTTCCCAGCTTGGTAAGGTGTAAGATTTCAAGTTTCTAGGTAAAAAAAGTCTGGCAAATTAGATCTAAAATACTGCAAACCTCCTTAATGTATGTTAAAGAATGTAATTTTTATTTTTCACTTATTCCAAATAAACACAGAAGAGTCTAAACCCTTGAAATTAAGGTCATGCTAAACAAACCCATGAGAGTGAGAACTCTGAGCTCTTCATTTTGCTTAAATAACAACCAAAGAATAGCCTAAAATCTAATCACTGGGAAAGGCAAGAGAAAGGTGGGGAGAGGAGGGAAAGGGTCATAGGGTAACTCTTCCTCTGACTAGAAAAGCTGTATTTATAAAAAATACAACAGTTCCACAGACAAAATAGAGCCTCCTCAGAATACCTTTTAAGCCACTGGTCAGGATACTCTCAAAGTGGAAGGCCACATTCCAAACTAATTACTCAATCAGGGAAAAAGAAATTTTCTTCTTCATTCATCTTTGCCGAGTCCAAATCACCAGATTTAAGGGACTGACTGTTAATTTGAGTAATCACTGCCAGTCAGTGAGGCCTGCATACTGAGGAGAAAAACAAGATGTTTTAGGCAAAAAGATGTTATCTGAATACCACCTTATTACGGATAGCTTTTCAATTGTTTTTCACCCTAGTTTTGTCAGCTCAGCTTGCATACATGTTATCCTATCTTCTCTGTAAAACAAATACAATTCAGTTATTTGTAACTTGAAGTCCACATAAAAACTAAAAGCCACAAAGATCAGGCCTGTGATAACATATGATGGTTGAATTGATGTTTTTTTTTTAAATATAATTATGACCTCAAATTAATTTTTACCAGTTAATCTGTTTAAGAGAAAAGACTAGTGGCTTTTTTTTCTTTTTATTTTGCTCCATCCCTGGTGGTGTTCAAGGCCAGGGTGGACAGAGCCTTGGGTGGCATGGTTTAGTGGGAGGTGTCCTTTTCAACCCTAACTATTCTATGATTCTATGATTCTTAATATTAAATTTAATAGTAGCTCAAACAACAGTTGGGGTTAATATTCCTTTTAAACAGGAGTAATGACAACAGCCCAAGCGCTAGCTGTAGCACTGATGACATGAAGAGCGCCAGTGTCCTTCACATATTGTCTCTCAAGGTTTTCTATTTCTGTACCAAAGCTGACACCTTCACTTTCCATTATCACCATGTAAATAGAGACATGTAATCTGAAGGCTGTATGAAGTTAAGTTTGCATTCAAAAAGTATCATTTATTCTTTGTCTCAGTAAAACCCAGATGCTAATAGTACTTACTTCAGCTACCACCAGAACAATGGGAAACAAAATCGTAGGTAAACTAACTCTTTGACAACACTCTCAAAAAGCTATAACAGTATTAATCTCAGAAACATACTAAATTTGAATCCTGCTAAATATATTTGCCTGATGATTAAAGAGAGGCTCCCCACAATTAAATTCACATTACCCTGCTTAGGAGTAATCAATTCTTGTCTACACCATTAATTCAATTATTGGCTTCCTCTCCCCTACAATTTATTCCCCTGCCCCTGGTCTCCTCCTTTCTTTTAACAGCCCACATCATCCCCAGCAGTTTTGTTCTCCTTCCCACGCACATTTTTCTCTCTTCTGATCTTTTTCATCACCAGACAAGGCTGCGTTCACCAATGAGTGCTTCCTTATCAACTGCTATTCTAGAATTTAATTCTATATCTACCCAAAAATTACTTGCATCCTAAAACTGTCCCCAGCATGTACAATTTAATTTCAGAAGCCTATACAGACACACACTACTGCCCATTTCCATATTCTTCCTCCTATTCCCAGCTACACGCATATTATTGATCCTTGCTTCTCAAAAGCATATGTGGTCAAAACATGCTCCAAGCAAACAAAACAAAACACACAAAAAGCTAGGGTTCAAACCACTGAGAACAGCAACAGAGTTGCACAGAAGTTTGCTCATGTGCCATTTGTTTACTTTTTCTCCCCCCACACAGTTTAGAAGAGACTCATATTTTACTTTTTAGGAACCACATTTGGGTGCTCAGAACAATTTCATTCTCATAAAATAGATCTTCAATGCACATAAATCCATACACAGAAGAAAAAAAACTAAACAAACAACCCAAGCAGATCAAAACTACCCATTGTAAATAGTGAATTATATGTTAACAGAGAGAATACATTTCCAAATACCTTTTCTGTAAGTTATACCTTTTCCTATTACTCTCAGAGTGACTATACAACATATAAAGTAGCAGAGGATATATATTTCATCTCTAAGGCACATAATACTAGTTCTATCTGCATCTAGAATAAGACATTTGCATTTGCATTTGAGATCTCACTTGAAAAGTTTTAAGCTTTTTCTTCACATAAGTCAGGCTTCGAGCTTTTTAGCTAATAAAACTTGGTTAGGTAAACTGAACAGAAAATATAAAACAACATTACTTTACACTTTTCGGAGAACTGTGAATTACTCTACGCCCTTCCAAACAACACTATGATACACATTTGTCATTACTTCCTTTCCTATGACATTCACAATCCTACAAGAAGCAATAAATATTTGTTTCTGATCTTTAGTTTCTAACTAGGTAATAGTGTCAGATCATACCACTTGATGAACTGCAGCCCCTCACTACTCTCTTCAATATGCCATACATATTACAAATATCTTATTACTGAGCTACAAGAGACATATTCCTCTGCCTTTGAAGTTAGTTCCTCACAAACACAGTCATTCAGACTGCACTGATTATAGCAATTATAGGTCAGACTGAGCTGCAGAACAGGACAACTTCGTTAAAATGAATCAATTTCAAAATTAGCAGTTAAAAAATACTTAATTTTCGCAGCACTTATTCTGAGGCAACTATTTGTACCATGAAAAAGTTAAAAAAGCATTTTTTTTTTGCTTTATATTTTTATGTTAATCTGTTTTCTTTCCATCTTGAAGATTTAACAACCGAAACAGAGCACTGTAGTGAGATGATACTGCAATACAAAAACTGCAACTACAACTCTTTCATTTTAAGGTGAATACTTGGAACAAGTGGGAAACTGTCTCTGCTGACTGAATAACCCAAGAAAACCTAAACCTCCTGCATCCTTCAGGTGATCAATAAAAGTTTTTCCTTTTGCCAGTATATTCTGATGCTGTGGCAGACAATAAAGCTTGAATAGAAATATTAGATAAAAACCTGTCTCAAAATACTCCCTCTTATAATCTCCTAAAATTAACTCTTACTCATCTTTATTAAAAGCAGGATAATATTTTCTCATAAGGAAAACGCTGAATTTAACATTGCAGTCCAGATAATTATTATGGTATACCAGAAACGATTAGTGCTTCTCTAACAGCTGCAGTATTACTTTTATAATCAATTCTATCCCTTTTTACCAACTTTACAACTGATCACTACCTACCTACACAGTCAATGTGTAAAAGTAAGACTTAGAAACTGCATTCACTTTGTAGGGAAAGGAATAAGGACAGCTACAACTAAAAATACTTGAGAAATACACTGCAGATGTGTTATTTCATTGTTTTCTGAAAAACTGTTCTGCTGTATTTGGAGGAAGAAATTATGCAGTTCTGAAGAGAGGCTATTTCAGCTACAAAATGGGAAAAATATGTGAAAAGCAGCTTATGTAAAAAAGCAAAAATGGGGATCACAGAAATAAGAGGGAAACCAGGAAGAAAAATGAAGAAATTTGATACTAGTGCCCTTCAATATGTAAAAATCAGTGCATCCTGTAGCAGTAGTTCATATGAAAACTGCTGCTTACTGACTTCAAAAGCTTAAGCTTTGTGACTGCTCTGCACATTCCTTGAAAAAAGAGGTTGAATGAATACAAAAATGTGAGAATAAAGAAGACATTAATACCTACAGAAGCAATTTCTTAGATTCCATCATATTGTTTATCATCTCCTTTGAGTTTCATTTTTTTTACTTTCAACATCAGTTTTGCTGTCACCTGACTGCTGCAAACCAAATGAAGGTCATTTCAGATAATCAAATCCAAGGGTGAAAAATCATGCTACTGCAAATCCCACTGGGGAAAAAAAAAACAGTGAAATGGTTGAAAACTGCTTGCTCCTCAATTCTGTAAACAGATAGTCCACATGCGACACTCCAAAATGCAATAAAAAATTACAGTAAGCACTACAAGTGTTGAACAACCAAGTTACCCAGTTGGGACTCCTCTTCCTGCTCTTTAAATACTACTTTCTTAGATGTTTATATTACACCTGCATTTTCCAAAACAGTATTTAGATTGAAGCAGCTACAGGTGAATGGACTCCCTGGTAACATGGTTTTAATGGTGCTAAATCACCATGGAGTCCGACATTAGGATGCGTAGTACGAACATGAATCACATCTCTGAAAATCATATTGAAATGCCTTAAATCTGACAAATGTGACACCAAAACTCTGGGGAACACTCTGACGCAGAAGTATGGCTTGAACCCTTCATGGAATGAGTTGGGATGATCTTCAAGAAAGGTTTTCTCATTCTAAGCTCCCTGCCTTGACCATTAATTGAGTATTGTGTGCAGTTCTGGTGTCCTCGACAAAAAAAGGACATGGAACTGTTGGAACAAGTCCAGATGGCCACGAGGATGATCAGGGAACTGGAGCACCTCAGGTATGAAGACACGCTGGGAGCCTGTGAGGATGCTGGGGAGGGATTCTTCATTAGGAACTGTAGTGATAGGACAAGGGGTAATGGGTTCAAACTTAAATGGGAAGTTTAGATTGGATATAAGGAAGAAGTTCTTTACTGTAAGGGTGGTGAGGCACTGGAACGGGTTGCCCAAAGAAGTTGTGAATGCTCCATTGCTGGCGGTATTCAAGGCCAAATTGGACAAAGTCTTGGGTGGCATGTTTTAGCAAGAGGTGTCCCTGCCCATGGCAGGGGGGCTGGAACTAGATGATATTAAGGTTCTTTCCAACCCTGACTATTCTATGATTCTATGATTCTTTCAGGTAGGAAGTCTAAGAAGTCACCATTATTTCTCAGAGAGAAAACAGCAAACTGACAATAAAAAAGTCCTCCATCCAAACTTGTCTATAAGAAACCACTGATAACAGCAAAAGTGAAAATGCCATGTTGAACTACTTTTTTAGTAGTTCAAAATAAGAAACCAAGATACATACACAACACATGCATAAATAAGACTTCCTATCACTCACATGTAGTGTCTTGGATTAGAAGATTATCTTCTCCTTACGTAGTATTATTTCTATTTTAGTGTAGTTTTGCACAGACTGGCACTAAATTCTGCTTTCTGCTGTTAAGTCCACCTTCCATTTAAACCTCAAATAATTACTACAGTTGTGACAGACTGTATTTGAAGGTTGAAAGGTCAAACAAAGATTATTTTTCAACTCCTACAGAAAATAATGACACTTTTCCAGTTTCATTTCCAGAGACGTAAAAGAAAACAGTGAGGTTTTCAATGACTACATATATCTCCCTTCCAACATCAAAAAGTCTCAAATAAAGACTTAAGTTCCTCCCTTTAAAAATCCAGAAACAGGTAATGGAGATAAGTCATCAACTTTACTGTTATTCATATTTCCTGTGCATCAGAGACAGGCTGTGAGGGCAAAGATCCCCAAGAGACATAAGTAACTTGACTGATACACTTTGGAAGGGTAACAATCAAAGCAAATCACGTACACTGTGTCTGTGGTAGCACCCTGAATTTTGGTGCTCAAGAAAGCAAAAGCCTTGTATTCGTCAAACCAGAAAAAGGACAGTGTAACAGTCAGGTCAGGGGATGGTGAGCCTACACAAGAACTTCAGGTTTGTGAATCATAAATAAATAAATATTTGCATGCATACACATATGAATGTATGCACGTATCATAGAGGAAACACTGACAGGATATATATGGAGACTGGATGTAGAGACATACCCAGTCAAAACTGCTGGTAAGCCTCGGAGACAGGAAGATGGTACCAGATGGAACAGAAAGAAGCAGTATTGGAACAGGGATGTCATGAACATGAATCATGTGCCTAGAGGCAGCAGAATGTGTTTATGAATGAGGATATCTGAAGATAAAGGGTAAAAGAAGGGAACAAAAAAACTATATATGCTGAAGAAAGAAGACTTGAAATTAAATTGTGAAAGAAGCTGGAGCCAGAATAAAGCCAGATAAAGGCAGACTGTCACCAAAGATAAAGAGGTACAAACTATGTGGATGGAGGCTGAAGACTTGTATTAATGGAAAATGGAGAAGAATGAGAAAATGAGAGAAAGCTGACCAGAATCACAGAAGACAAATGCTAGCAATGCAGGAAAGAAAAACCACCACAGGAAAAGATGATGTCAATAGATGGGATGTCATCTCATGGCATGGGAGAAGCTGCAAGTTAGTTCTGATGGCATAATTACAGAAATGTTAAAATTCTGGACCCTAACACTTCTCATTAAAGACAAGCTAAATATTTTCTTTCAACTGTAGACTAATCTACCATCACAATTTTCTTTGCAAGCTTGATCATATTGTAATCTCCAGACATTTTATTTGTTTAAAAATATTCATTAATTAAATTTTAATTTACTAATTTATGAGCCATTGTTGACTTCAAGGCAGACTGAATCAGAGCCTCTTATTTGCTGTGAAATTTGTCATAAACACTACTTATGGTAAACAACAGCAGAAGAAACAAAACATTGAGATAAACCTTATTATATTTCACAGTAACTCATAAATTTAAATACATTCTTATTCTTATTAATGTGTCAAATGTCTCATTTTAAAACTTCTCTTTCACAATAAATAACAATCAAATGAGAATGCAAGAAATCAGTGCTCCCACAAACGAGGAAAAGAGAGATTACACTCAAGTTGAACTAAAATAAGCAATACTTAAATGAAGGCTTTCTTTGGCTACAGTGCACAAAAATCCTGGGAGCAATTTTTGCCGTAATAACAGCTATTTATTCTAGGGAATAATTTAATTTATCATGGAAGATAGAGCTGCTTTTAACTTAATTCTATGGCTATTTAGGGAAGGCAGGAAAGCATGGCAGTAAGATGAGAAAACAGACTCCACTGAATACAAATAGATCCAATGCTACTGTAAAACTTGCCCAAAAAGAGTCTATGATATCTCATTAAAACCCTGCATTTAAATTAATATGATGTGTGGAAGACTTAGTTCCATAGGCTAAGAGTTTTGAATATTATAGACAGTTTCTTCATGTCAGTGCACATGAAGAAACTAAAGTTTAGAACATGTCTACACCATAGAAAAGAGAAGGCAGAATCATATTCATCCTAGGGAAGCATCTGTGTCATCAATGCATTTTCTGCAATGAGAACAGGTATGTTTGCTAACTATTGTAATAACATTGTGAAACAAAAAAGTAGTTCTTACAAAGAGGACTAAAAATATTTAAATTCTTTTACCTGAATGAATCTTCATTTTTACTTTCAAGTGCCAACTGTTTCTATTGCAATATTGTTGGAACTTCTTCAAAATTTTTCCATTAGCACTACTGCCCATTTGTGAATTTCACTGCCAAAGTATCATATATGGCACCTGTAGTAAGACCTATACCTAAACATTAGCTGCCACTTTCCATATATGATCCTGAATTCAGTCACTTGAAACTTCCAGCCAGTTACTAATTTAAGCTGAAATTCTTCATGTTAAATAACTGGTTTTGTAGCTGCTTACTTTTAATTCAGCAAAGAATTTCAAACTGTTCTTGAGTGCAGCTGAAACAACTGTTTGTTTCCTAACCCCCACAATAATTCGTAGGAAGTCTGTATGTTTTCCCAGAGTGCCTTAGAATGAAGACAGGCAAGGAGGGATTTGAGAGTGTGCCATGATGACCTCAAGGAACATTCTACTAGCCATTCAACACTCACTATGCCTGAGCTTTCAGAAAAGTACATTTCACACAAGCTCAATACAGCCTTGTTTGAATGAGGCATCTAAATTCTTCAAATGTTCTCTCTCATGAGGCATAATTCAATTCAGAGCTGCAACAGCCTGAATTTGTTTTCTCTCGCTCCTTTAGAATGCTTTCAAGTCTCATTGTGGCACAAAGGAAAAAAACTGAGGGCAAACAAAATGTCACTTAGTTGCACTGAACTATTCCAGTGGGCACCAAAACCGCAAGAGAAATTAGTTTAACTAGAAACAAAGTAATATGAGGAGGTAGTTGTAGAAAAGAAACCAGAGAAGAGAGACAAAAGATTCAGACTAGAGTAAGCATAGGCTTATCAAAAACACAGAAGGGTCCAAATGGATGGTTGAACCGTAGCCAACGGCACATACTTCAGTCAAATGTAGGAATAAAACCATGGATTCCCAAGTTTTAGAATTTCTCTTTGTATAACAGATCTGAAACAAGAACACCTTACCACACTGAATTTGTATGAAACTTTGCTGCATTTCTGTGACTTAGTACAATGCACTGGCATTAACTATGAGTGTAATTCTGGGTAGCTTAATGCTTTGCTAAATTTCTCATTTCCTCTTTGCTTCTTGACCTGATTTCACACAGTAAAAGAGTCTTCCTCATCATAAGGACCTCTTTTCAACTTCTTGTTTGAAATTCAGTCAAGTGACTACTATCTTTATAACAAGATTTATACTATAAAACTGAGGATAATTTATTCTTGAAATTGCATTTTAGTTTCAAACCTCTTGCCAGTCTTAAGTACACAACGCCTTTCTTCTCCCAGTTTTGAAGCTAAATCAGTTTCTTTATCTCCACCTGTTGGAATGTATATGCTAATCAGTGGGGCTGACCAATGACTTCCGGATGGATGCTATAAAATGTTCTGCTTCCAATAGTATCCATATAAGCCTCTTCCATCTTTTTGAGTTGAACAAACAAATTTCTGGCCACCATTAATTCCTTAATGTTGCGGGAAATACAAAGTTGCCAAAGGACTAAAACCTGATACTAGAATTTCCAAAGCTTCTCTTCTGATTCTTTTAAATCACATCTTGGAAATTCAAGGACTCAGGCAATATATGTAAAATTTCAGTGGGACTAGATTCTTTCTGTGGAAGTCAGGCTCATCATAAAAATCTAATAATCAACTAAGGAACAAGTTCTTACCAATAGAGTACTATGTGTTTTAGAGAATATGCTTTTACATTGTTCCAGGTTATTTGCAGTATCTGCTGAAGAAATCTAATGCAGTTTAGAAGAAGGACAGCCTTAAGAAGAAACACATAGCACATTAAACGAAAATATTAATAAATTTTGGGTTTAAGCAAGGTCACATTGTGGTTGCTGTCTACACAGGAGTCTTTTAGTTTTTCCTCTCACTGCCACTCTACTAATATGGATTACCCCGTCAGAACATTCTAAACAGATTAAATTGAAGAATTACTTCAGTTACATTGTAGGGCACTGCAATGAAAAACAAAAGGCAAGAGCTGAACTGTTACAAAAGAAAGAATAGCAGAAATATTAAATTTTATGTTGCTATCACCTATTTTTTTCTGAAAATAGTACCATTGGTGTTTATACAAATTACAGAATCTTGGGAATTGTTTTCTCTTTGAAATTACAGGTCAGTTAGAAAAAACATTATAAGCAGCCAAACATACAGAACACGACAAGAACACTGAGAAATAAAAAAAGGAATTTAAAAACTACTTAAAATATTTAGCTCACCTTTCCAACAGCAGCAGCCACTCTGTTGGTCTCCCCTGCTCTTTGCTTTCATTGCAGTGTCCAGCATTATGGCTGAAGGAATAGAGTACAGCAGAACCCTGCTAATTTACCTTACTAATTCACACACCTCATCATTTGCACACAAAAATTTGCTACCTTCCCAACTTCCTAGGCAAAATAAAACCAAAAATCCTGTAGAGACGGCTTCTACCATTCAAAATCTCATCACATTAATAAATATGCTACACATCAATTAGTACGTTATTATAATTACCATCAAAATGTAAATTAAACTAGTTTAATAAAGAAAATATGTTTCTTAAAAACATCATCATGTACCATGGCACTGATTTGTTCACTTTCAAACTTTGACATCAACAGAACTACTGCCCACCAGTGAATTAGTGAGGCTCTACTGTACTAAAATTGTCATGTCCTCATTGATACACTTTAACCTACAATTTTCTTCAGACTGCATTGCATGGGAATACAGCAAATACATTTAACTATGTCCTGTTATCCATCAGAATTAGTGTCCTATCACTGTTTTAATTACTCAGACTTTCAGAAGATTATATATTCAGTTTAGTGCATTACTTTTTTCTCCTACGTAGATTTTTTTTCAATGTGATATATAACACCAAGTGAAATTCAGCCTCTGTGTAGTACTCTGATATTTAATGAAATCCCATTTGTCACTTGATTTTCCAGTCCAAAAAAAAAAAATTATCCAAAAATATCACAGACTACACCTCTGCCTCAAGACAAAAATCAGAAGCATGAGTGATTCCTGACTGCCAATCTTTTAATGCAATCAGTAAATCATATGGCATTTCTGATTTGGAATGAGGTTTGTCAAGTTTAGGCCAGTTACCAGTTTGATGCAATTTCCATACTTCTCCAGAAAAAAAGACAGCATATTACCACATTCAATTAATCAAATTGACAACTGTGAAAAAGTCTTACTGGTCTGACATCCCCACATGAGTTGGTAAATTGCCGTGCCAAGCCAAAATCCAGCATATAACACTTCCTACAGGTGCTAGGAAAACGTCCCATTGCGAAGTTAGACTGGGAAGAAAAACAAATACAGGTAGATACATAGATATACACACAGACATTTCAATATATGCACATACTAACGCAGTAGCACAATCATAGACATTTCTACTTCTCTATTCTTTCTTCCTATTTTCTTCCATATTTTCAGTTCTACTAAACTCCCATTAAATTTGAAAACAACCGGAAGAAAAGCACACATTCAACTTAGCATATCTGAACAGTAGCCTGTATGGTAACAGGAGATTGTCAACTTACTTTACCACTTAAAATATATTAATTTTTAGCAAGAATTTTCCAGTCATGGCAAGCACTCATACATTTTGATCTGGACATGTCAGAAAAACCTACAAACCTAGCGGCTATCAAGCCTATCTAAACAAGTGCACTAATAAATATGCAGAACACAGAATAAGAGGTGCAAAACGTCCTTCCCTTTGGATGGGAGGGAGAAGAACCAGGTTTCAGAGGAATAAAATAAATAAATAAATAAATCCAATACACACCAAAACACCCAAACAGTAAGAGCTGGAAAGTCAGTGAGGACTTGGGGAGGTAAATCTGAAAATCTCCAGTAAATATTCCCATTTGCCTTCATGGATTAATGTTCCATGCTAAACCTTTAAAAAATTCTTCAACACTGCTAATTTATGATGTTCGAACATGTTGGCTGAACTGGATCATGTCTCTCCCCATCAAATCCCCTTAAAAAGGATGACATGATGTAAAAACAAAAATCAAGGTAAAAGCAAGTCCTGTGAAATGGAATTGAAATTACACATCTGAGCAAGCTGGAAGCTTAATGTAATTAACTCTGAAAAAATAGTTTGCTGATTCCATTATGTGAAACAGCAGTACTCTTCTATATAAATCTGAAATCCACAGCTGCTTCAATGTGTAAGGTTGAGGGTAAAACCCAGTCAAAACCATGAAATAAGCATGATCAACGTTGCTTTTAAATGGAAGAGAATTTCAGCATAGCCTAATTCATCCTGAAGCAAATAACCAAGCAAGGATTTCAAGATTTCAGCTCAGCAAAAAGCTTGCTTCTTGTATAAGCCATATAGAAGATATATAACAAAAGATAAAATAGACTTGTATTTTTAAACCAAGAAAACTGCATGCTAGAAAGCAATCATGCTTTCTTTTGCATGTGTAGGTCACAGCATAATCCCTAAAGGGGAAGAAAAATTCTTTCTTTTACAAATCTAATATATCGCCTCATACGGCTGTTTATTCTGGCTCAACATTTCATTTTTTGGGCTTTTTTCATTCCCTAACAGCATTCTCCATTTCCATCCTATTTGAGCCCATGGACTCCAAGGCAGAGCTAGTTAATAAGATGTCTCTAATCCATTCTGCCAGCCAGAAAGGGACATATTTCCCATTCAAAATTCTAATAGTTTTAATCATTAAGGCCTTGTACTCCAGCTAACTCCTCCCTACCTATTTCATTTGACATTCACTGCCTCTGCGTCCTTTCTGTATTAAACGAAGTCTTGGGGATGGGTCAGACAGAATACAAGGGTTTTTTTTAAAGTTGCAAGGAATAAGTCATAAAAATGAAAATTCAATTTCAGGAATAAATTCAAAGAAAAACAGACAAAATGGTAAGACCAAAAGCATGATGCTATCAGAAATGCACTATCCTCAAGACACTGACAACTTATTTTATTGTGCAATTCCAATAAAATAACTCAATAGTTTTGTCTTAGTCTTCTTTTATTGTTTGTGATAAATATATAGACATTTATAGAAAAATATGAACATTTTCTGCCTCTTTCCATTTTTCCATTTTAGTATCTAGTACAGAACCTGTTCTTATTCATGCAGCCATCTAATGACCACGTATTACCTGTCTGCTTTCATTTAACGGGCAAACTTACCGGTTTTATGTCCCTGTGCAGGAATCCCACAGAATGAATACTTTCAATAGATTCCAAAATCTGCTTCCCAAGCCGCAGAGTGGTACTAATGGTGAATGTTCCTCGAGACTGGCTCCGACGCAGGTCTGCCAAGTTCCGACCCTGATCAAATTAAAAAGGCATTTACATAAAAAAATACTAATGCCAAGATTCACAGACACTAAAGGCTTCGTACTACTTCTTCAGCTGTCTGCTGTTAACTACAGAATACTCCCACTTGCCATATTCAAGGATAACTCATCTCCCCACGTATAATGAGTACATGTCCCCAAGTATCTTCAACATTAAATTTAGAATCTGATTTTGAAAATATGAATCTTTGTATCTTTCCACTCCACAAAACTATTCTCTACTATAAAATTAGTAGATACACTAGGTAATGTTGAATCTGTGTCACACCTGAAAAAAGCCTACTGAGAAATTGCTCATAAAGGCTTCTTTACATCCACCTCTTTCAAGGAAAGTATGTTAATTAAGTGTATCTTAGATGATTTAGACAAACAGATGAAAAATATGCTATACAGGAGACACCTCCATGACACACAAAGCGTTGGCCTGTCAAAAAAAGATTACAAATAGTATAAAATATAGCGCACTTCCTCTTCCAGTATCCATATTCACCAAGATGATAAAGGACAAAAATACCATAATTTTTAAGCGCTAATCACCCAATTTAGCAATTTTCTCAGAAAATCTTCCAGAATTACGAGTTTTCTTCTAACTTGCAAAGGGTATTTTTTCACATCAAAAAAGGCCAATAAAATGCACAGACTAATGTATCATAGAGTATCTTCAAGTGAAGACTTGTAAATGTAAATTATCTCAGAAGACATCACAGTTCACTCTGTCAATAGTCAAGTCTTTAGGAGGATGCAAACTTTCTTCTTTCTGAGAGAACTATGGAAAGGATATAAAAGGCTAAAGATACAAGGATATGTTCAGTTACGGTTTGCTCACTATTATGCATATCTTTACTTTTTAATTTGTCTAAAATTTTGCTGCAATTTTCATATATGCTTGGCTAATAAACCAAAAAACACAAGCAAACTTTGCGCTGTTGGATACACTGACCTGCAACTGCATGACCACATAGTTAAATCTGTCGTTCCTTCCACATCCTATGAATCTACAGACATGATCCTTTCCTGAGAAAAAAAAAAAGAAGAAAATTAGCTAATAATAATTAAATTCTGTAGTTAATTCATTTAAATACCTACCAAAATACTGTAAGAGACAGTTATATTTCTTTAGAGACCTTTAACAACCTAGGTCCCCTACCCTTATGGTTCAACAGCTGCAAAAACAATGGCAGTTTTACTCCTAATTAATCAAAAGTTTTGTGCCATAAAATACGCAGCCCTACCACACCTAGCATTCTTCCACAAGAAAGTCAGCTCAGCAACATGTCTAAATATCCACAAATTTGAGGAACTGCAGTCTGGAAAAAGGTTATTCTGCAAAGCTGATGACTTGTCCTAGACAATATTCCTAGCCACCATTCTTCTTTCTGTACAAGCTGCAGCTGCTGCAGTGAAAGAAAAGAGCAGTAGTTACCTGTGGGTCATGCTTTGTATTAAAAAAAAATGTGGAAAATGTAATTCAACTAATCTGATTTGTGAGTATCTTCTTTTAGAACATGATCTTTGCTCTCTAGCTACAGAAGACAGATTCAGCTCAGGTACACTGAAGCAGAGATGAAAGAATGAAGTAGCTAAAAAATAAAAAAAAAAATTAAAAAAATCAGAGTTTGGTTTAAGCCAATTTTCTTTAAAGCCTCCTCCTGTTCTAGGAGTGAATGGTAGAGGAGAAGAGGGATGCTCAAAAATAATCTCCTTAATAACCTGTAGCTGATAGTCAAATGCTAAGATCCCTCAGGCAGAGAGAAAAAGGCAAGCCAAAGACTGCAGTATGGAAAACAGAAGGGGAATGCAACATCACTGTCATTTTGGCATCAGTGTTTACTGACTCAGAGGCTGAGATCCCTTATGACCCCACTTTACATCAGAGCAGAGACTGCAAGGTTTAAGCCCCTCAGGCCATTTACCTTCCTTTCTGTCACAGTGGAAGCTACAGCCAAGAGAAAGTGGCTGCTAAACCCAAGTAAAATTTCTGCCACCTAAGGTTTCTTTCATTAATTTCTTTACCCTTAGGATTACCAGAATGCCACAGATAGGAGAAAACCAATTAAAATTACAAAATAAACCCCAAACCATTACTGATTTCAAAACACTATTACTGCTACCTACAGATCTCGAGGGTCTTTTTGTTACTGCTGCAATCATAGCTCCATGAAAACCCTAAAAACTTGGCCACACTGCATCTGAATAATCTCACTTGACTTGAAGAGCAATTGCCTGTTTATTGCTTCCTCAGAAAGCTCCCTGCAACACATAATTAAAACAAAGAAAATGGGACAGGATTTATCAAAATTTCTTAAAAGAGTAATTTTAAAAGAAAACACCACTTTTGCAAATATGTAAGTGCTAAGCTGTAAGTATCACTGATTTTCCTCTACTTTTTCCTTCTACCCATTTGTTTTAATGAGACAGGGAATATTACAGACAATAACATTTTATGAAGAAAAAAAATCTGCAGCAAATTTATCAAGATGGAATCTTGTATATTCATTGCTGCAGTTTCCAGTTAATGAAGTCTCATCTCAAATATTTATGATTCATTTTACAGCCACTCTGGGTATGCTGAAGGAACATCTCCAGAGAAACATGTATCAGCTGATTTCATCAGACAAATCCAGTAAATGTCAAAAACTTGGTCTGGTCAGAGCAGCTCTATTTTAACTGAGCAGCAACTTCAGCTATGTGGTAACCTCTCTGGAAAATAACTTTTCTAAAATCTGAGGACACAGGAAGGAACAGAAGTAGGGCCTGTACACCTTATTCAAATGGCCTGGAGAAGAAAAGGCTCCCTGGAGACCTCATAGCAGGCTTACAACATCTGAAGGTGGTCCGCAAGGATGCCAGAGAGGGACTCTTCATCAGCAACTGTAGCAACAGGACAAGGGGCAATGGCTGCAAACTTACATAGGGGAAATTTAGGTTGGATATAAGGAAAAAATTCTTTACTGTGAGAGTAGTGAGGCACTGGAACAAGATGCCCAAAGAAATTGTGAATGCTCCACCTATGGCAGCATTCAAGGCCAGGCTGAACATGGCCTTGAGCAACGTGATCTAGTGTGAGGCAGGGGGATTGGAACTACAGTCTTGAGGTTCTTTCCAACCCAAATCATTCTCTGACTTTACAATCCTTTGCCACTTCAGGGTGGCTATACATACCTACTATACCCTTGCAGATGCCTTCAGTTCCTTTTTCTTCAGTGAAAAAAAGTGTTTTCTTACACCTACCGCATGACTGGGGAGCAGGCAGTGAAGAAGTTGGCAATAAGCTGCAGTGAACAACTATGCCCTTGAAAAACTTCCCAGGGAGGGTTTGAAGCCTACATACCGTTCTACCCCAGGCTGCAGCATAGCACTACAGCTAACTTTTCAGGCTACAGCAGATGCAACCCATCAGTAAATTATGCTAAAGAGCTGTAAATGAATGAGGGAGAAGCCTGTAAGGTTGTGTGAGACAGAAACCAACTGAGTGAGTCTCACTCTCACTGAGTGAGATGAGATAAATCTGTCTTCTCCCATCTGACTGTGGGAACAGATGGCCTAACAACATGATTAAACAAAACAACCATCTGTTGCAGCAGATTACTTAAAAAAAAAAAACAAAAAGACAAAACCAGAGCTTAAAGAGTTAAACAGGATTTCAACAATAATCAAGAGACAGCATCATTGGCAGGGAATAAATAGATAAATGAAGAAATCAAAGATGCAGTTGATAACTAAGCTGTGATAAAAATGGCCATATCAGTGAAAATACTCCTCCTTCATAATTACCAGAGAAGTCATACAATTACTCACATATGTAAGCATGTTTTGTTTGGTCAGTGTCTTAATAGAGCCATATCTATAAAGTTATGGCTGATTTTAACCCCACAATGAATGACCACACTCTTTTAATTTTCAACATTTCTGAAAGCAGGAATAATATTAACAGTACATCCCTGTGCATCTGCCAACAGCTATTCACATTTCAGTTTCACAGTTTGTGAAATAGAAATCTAATACAGAAACACTCAAAAGCATGTTTACAACCTTCAGAATGTGCCTAGCTCTAGTAAAGATTGGAAGAGCTGTTTTGCTGGTTTGAGATATATTATACCTGTTAATTTAATTCTTTCCTAAAATCTGTTTCCTCATAATTTCCCCAGAAATTGTACGTGATAATAAATACATCCAAAAAATCAGATCCATGATCAAGAGAGCTCTGAATTACACTGTCAGCTCCCTTACTCTCATTGCACACTATTTGTAGATGAGACCTTCCAAATATTTGCAAGGAACAGGATTTTCATGACAGCTACATTTCTTCCTCTGATTTATGCCCAAGGTAACTAGAACACCTTGAAAGTACGAGAAGTCCTTTGAGAAAAAGGCAATAATTATATACATACATATATATACACACACGTGCCAAAAAGGGGTGGAAGAACAAGATAAAAGCTGGTCTCAGAGGATGTATGCTATAAAAATATCCTAAAAGAACTGTTTACAATTCCACCTGCTCTGAATCTGCAAGAAAATAAAACTTGTCAAAAGTAAGAAAAATTTCTACACAGTAAATGAAGTATTCAACAAAACGTGTTTTTCAAGAAGCAATAATAAAGATGTTTTCTACTCCCAATTTTTGTCTATTTTTCTTGATTAATCTCTCTGCTTCAAATGTTTAGCTCTTGCATACTGAAAACTTGGCAAGGTAGAAAAATTAATGGAAATGGCTCCTAGAAGCCAAGTTTTTAGGTAAAACATAAAATGGTCTCTACCACAATAATATCTAATAAAAACCCTTTAAGTATGGATAAAAATATACGCATGTAAAAACAAATTAATGCATCTGTGCAAACTATAAATCTCAATGTATGCAAAGATTCACCTCTTACTGGAGTCATTCTCATGATTATCTAGAACATTCCATACCTAAAACCAGAGTAGTTGCACTGTACTATGGTACCTTTGCAGCAATGATTAAAGGTCACCTCTAGTGTTATCATCATGGAATCATTGACTTTTTATTTTGGGGGGGGGGGGGGGGGGTGGTGTGTCCTTTTTGTGGAAAAAAATAAAAAAAA
>JASSUY010035100.1:0-10106 GCA_032466535.1 Forpus xanthops | reverse complement strand
CCCCCCCGGTGGTGTGTCCTTTTTGTGCAAAACAATAAAAAAAAGATAAAAATTAAAGCATAATATTTAGACTGATTTCTCATAAGGAAAGTGCCAAAAGAGCTCCTTCAAAGATCACACACAAAATCAGGGTTTTAGTTATACAAAAATCCCTTCTGAATATTTTCTCAGAGAAATACTACTGAGAAAATAAATCACTGAAAGATCTTTATTTAAATTATATATTAATTGGGTTATTTGCTTCATAGTGGATCTGTTGTTCAGCTGGTTCATGAGTCTGTTCTTTCCACTTACATTTCCCATGATTCAGTAGGACCACTGCAGGAGGACTTGAGTTGTTAATGGAATTATACTCCCAAAGGAAGAAGGATAAGAAAATGATAATTTCTGTAAGGCCCCATGGCAAATATCCACAAATCGATTTTATTGCAATTTCAGCAAATACCGTTTTCCAAAAATATTTCAAAAGGCAAAAAATTTTTAGTAAGAAAAAAGCATTTTTGTAGTACCTTAACTCCACTACACATGAATTCACAGTAGAAAGTTCTAATACACCACCTATCCAGACATATATAAGGCTGCTTTCACAAATGCACTGGCATTGTACTGCTACCAAATTCCAGTATTCTATTTCAGTTATTTTTGTTATTACTTCGGTTGCTTCACTTACATCATTTTAAATACTGGTTTTTGTTAAAAACAGAACCAAGATCATGTGTGTACAAAAAAAAAAAACAACAATATCTTGAGAACTTAATTCTGAGCATTTAAAAACACAGTAGTTACAGGGTATTTGTTTCTTCAGAAGTCCCTACCTAAGATAATTTTTTTCAAAAGCCTTTACAAATGGTTTCTAAATTTACAATTGATAATATTGAAACTCACTATTCATCTCTAGACTGGAAACTCTAAAATTCAAAGAAAGCAAATATGCAGTCCCTGAATCTCCTTGCTTGACTATATAATTTGTGAAATTCTTAAAAAAGATATAAACATTGGAACAGTTTGTTAACACTATAACATGTGACATGCTTGCCCTCTTAAATCTATAGAGGCTGTCAATTGCTGCTGCAATGTGACCTTTGCAGCAGATTAGGCAGCACCATATGTCATGCAGATTTTTATTCAAACTTAGAGTTTAGGAAAATGGGGCTGCTGACAGGGATGAATGAATCAATCAAAATCATCCAGATTCAAAATAAATTTTTTAAAGAAAGAAAGTTACCCTTTAAACACTCTTTTTATAATCCTGTGTTGTGTAAAGCAGTGAAGAGAAGCCATTGTATATTTCTCTATACTGGCAGCTTCAGACAGTAAAGTATTTAAAGGTACATCAAAAGTGACTATTCAAAGCTGCGATTCTGAATGACCTGAACCCTATATCAGGACTCTACATACTAACAAGTTTTTTTCTACAAGTATTTAATATTTTTATCCTGGCTGCTACGCAAAGGACCCACAAATACTCAGTGCTACATAGTACAGGAAAAAGATACCATCTTAGAAGGGGAAATAAAAAGCTAACAACACTGAAATCTATAGCAAACAAGGTAAGGAGAAGATATGGATCCAGAAGAAACCACAGCTGAGCACAGGTTTTGCAGCTATTTAATGTTTTTCCTGTTCTTTTTATTTTCATTTCATTCAGCTTCAGATAAAAGATTTATTGTAGCAAAACTTTCAGAGGATAAAAGGACTTTCATTCCACTTTAAATAACCATCTACCAATAACCTGCAGAATACGGGAATACTTACTCAAACTGTGACTAAGTAGAGATTACAATGATTTTCCAACACTGACATTCGACTTCTGATGTATCCAGGGTACAGCCCTACCTTGCAATTTCTTCAACACAGCTACTTCCATTTTCAGCACTTGCTTCGGCTGCTGAGCTGATTCGACCTTCAGTGCAACATTTTCCCGAGTAAGCAAGTCCAGTGCATCGTAAATTTCTCCAAACCCTCCACCTCCTATTTTCCTCAGCTACATTAGGGAAGAAAGAAAGAACAAAACCGATTTAAGAGAGGGAGAAGAAAGGAAACAAAACAGCAATACTATTTTGTACTACCTGCCATACTGCAAATACACATACTGCCTTCAGTATGTAAAAGAGCTACTGAATTATCTAGAATGCAATGGTTAACCACAGTTTGGAAGAGAATCCTAGGAAAACAAGTTAATCCACCAGATCTTCATCTACACTATACTACTTTTATTTAATACAGCAGCATTCCTCACACAACTCTGACCAAAGTCAGCATGCTGAATAAAGTCTTTCCTCAAATAGTCACATACTACCCAGAGACTTTCAAATACAAATGCACAGTGATGTTTTCAAAATATACCATCTTCTTCTCTTCAGAAATGCACACATTGAATAGTGAAGGTACAAAAGTTCTTGGACTTACTGAAAAGAGATAGTATTTTCTATTCTATGCAGCAACTTACACAACAGCTAAAACATAAGAAATGGGTAAGATTATCTTTGAATATGTATTTCAAATGTTACTCACATTTACTTATGACTCACCAATACTATTCTTCATAACAGATATTAAAGGAACTTTCACCACCTAATGTTTCATCTGTGTTAGGAAGAGGTAAAAAGAATGCTCCTGGAGCATTAATCAGTTTGCTCTACATTTAGAGCAAGTATTAATATTGTTCACTCTGCTTTAAATGTTCCAGGGAACAGAGACTTGCTGGTTTTCAGTATCAAAATTGTTAATGTTATTTCATGCAATGCTTTCATATGGTGATCTCCCCTGCACCTAGCATTCTAAAGCTGATAAAAGAGAAAAGGAGATAAAAACCAACTTAATCTAAAGAACACACAATATTGTATTTTTACTATATTTTACACTGAAAGAACTGACATGGTTTTCTAACTGTCATTTGAAAACATACAGTTGCTGAGGTTATATGACTACACTGTGTTAAATGTCATCTAACCATTCCAAGGACCTAGCCACTGACCTATCTTCAGATTCTGAAAATTAATCTAATGTCTCCTAATCCAGACAATCAGAGATCTGACTGAGAAGGAAAAGAATCTTCAAAACAGCCTATACGCCTAAGAAAAGGGAAGAAGGCAAAAGATAAACCACTCATTTATTTGTTTTTTTTTTTCAAGTCGTATCACATGAAATCTTTACTATACATATGATTACAACAATACTCAGTATTCTGCCATGCACCTTCTGTCCTAAACATCTTTCACCATCACTAGTTCAACTGCCATTTAAGTATTCTTAAGATGAGAAAAATATGCATAGTCCAAGACACACAATATTATCTACATTACTCACTTGCAGCCAATTCATTGCCAGTTTTACAAAGGTACATAGGATAGACAGCACATCATGTGTTCAGACCTACAGAACTAACCCACCTAGATATCTTCTTCCACGAAAACACCTGCTGACTGCAAATTCACATGCTCATTTCTTTCTAACAAGCACACTACATGTTAGCAAATGCAACCTCTTCTCCACAGGCTGTATTCTTTCTCTGAAGCAGCATAACACGCATGCTATCAACACAGGCTTAAAGTGGTTACTCTTTAACCCACACATCCCAAGAACCTAACAAGTTCAAGAACAGAGAATGAGAAATCCTGAATAAGAAGTTCGCGTATTTGGGCATGACTTGCTTCAGGTACCACTAAGTGAAGTACCTAGGGTTAACTCTAAAATAATGACAAACCATTAGAAACAGAAACCTTACAAGTCTGATGAAATTTTTAGTATAACTCAGTTACATACAGGTATATTTCATATATAGAAATCTTACAAGTCTGATGAAATATTTAGTATAACTCGGTTACATTCAGGTGTATTTAATATATAGAGTGTTAGCCCTTGGAGAAAGGAATGGGATCTTGTCCTGGGTTCAGCAGTAGCAGTCATTTTTCTCCTTCTTAGCAGCTGGTGCAGTGCTATCGTTTTGACTTTCACTCTGGGAACAACGCTGATAACTCCAGTGGTTTTAGTTGCTGCTCAGTAATGTTTACTCTGACCAAGGACTTTCTGAGTCTCATGCTCTGCCAGGGAGGAGGGGATCCCGGGGGAAGTAGAGACAGGACGCCTGACCCAAACTGACCAAAGAGGTATTCCATACCACAGCACATCATCCCCACTATATAAACTGGGGGCAGTTACCCGGAAGGGTGATCACTGCTCAGGTCGGGCTGGGTATCAGTCGTTGGTTGGTGAGGGGTTGTATTCTATTCCCTTGTTATTTCTCTTATCATTATTACTATTGGTGGTAGCAGCAGTGGTTTGTACTATACCTTAGTTGCTGGACTGTTCTTATCTGTACCCATGGGAATTACATTCTTTCAATTCTCCTACCCATCCCTCCAGGAAAAGGGGGGGGGGGGGGGGGAAGGAAGTAGGGGGAGCGAGAAAGACTGCATGGATGACTAGGCTTAAACCACGACAGATCTGTCATCTAAATACTGGGGAAAATATCAGATTTTAACAGGATTTTATAATTTTTTTTTAAATATGGAAAATTATGTGGTTTTGTTTGTGTATTTCTCAAAGATGTAGATTCAGATCTAACTTGGCCATTTTGAACCTGCATTTTTATGTTCCACTTCTTGGTCTGATAATGTCATTATCTTGCCTGAGCTCTGAGCTGTTAACAAGGCTCAGACCTCTAAACACAGACATTGACCTGACTAAAGTCTTCAGCATAAGCACATCAATTTTCAGCATACAATAGAGACAATGAGAATGCATGTTGAAAAAGGTGAGAGGGGAAATGGAAAGAGGTGACGCAGCCATCCTCACCCCTATACAAACCTAAAATGGTTCATTATATAACTTCATTTACCAGCTTCGAAAACCAGCCACACTGAGGAAGTCTGCCTCTGAAATGGGCTTTTTCCTGCTTTTTATTTTTTAAAATTTAAAACAAAACCCACAAATGTAAAAGTACCCAAACAAAAACTAACACATGACCACAACACATGACTGCACTAATAAAATAACCAGATCGATTTCTATCCTCAAAGTACACCAGAATCATCAACATATATCCAGTAATGACATCAGCCAACAGTTCCAGGCACAAAGACATGAAGAACCTCTCTTTGACTGTAGATAAAAATATTTGATGTGCCTTTGTCACTGGGTCATGCACCACATTAAGGAATAAGGCCCTATTTCCTTTGGTCTTCTTTCTGCTACCCATGTCCCTGTAGAAAGCTTTCTTGTTGCTTTACACATCCCTCACCAGTTCCAAATACCAGGTGAGCTCTGGCTTTGCTATTTTTCATCCTAACACAGAGAGGCAATATCTCCATACTAATCTTGGGCAGCCCATCCCTACTTCCACCTTCTGCTCACTTGCATTTTGCTCTTGAGTTTAAATAGGAGTTGCCTGTTAAACCATGCTGGACCCCTGCCACATTGCCTCAACATCTTTTACCTTGAAAAGGACCACATTGCCCTCATTTACACATTGTACATTAGTTTCAAGCTTCTCTTCTCTGTATCATCATCTCACACCCCAAAGTCATCCTGTCTTCAACTCCAATACTTTGTATGCTTCAAATCCACAGCATATAATTTTCAACATACTTAATCTTGATACTTTTGCTTACACTATGTATTGAATGGCATTCTTAAACCTACCTAAAAAAAATTATCATTACAATCAAGTCTCTCCAAGTCAGGAATATAATAAATATTTCAAAAGTCAAAAAAGACGGATAAGAAAAGACATCACAGAGGAAGACCAGGTTGGACATAGCCTTGGGTGGCATGGTTTAGTGGGAGGCGTCGCTGCCCATGGCAGGGGGGTTGGAACTAGGTGATCTTAAGGTCCTTTCCAACCCTAACTATTCTGTGATTCTATGATTAAAGCATATGTTAATAGATACAGAGATCAGTATACAGGGAGGGTGTCACTGAGGAAAAAATATTTTCTATGCTTACATCCCAAAATAGGGTCATAGATTCATAGAATAGTTAGGGTTGGAAAGGACCTTAAGATCATTCTGTTTCAACCCCTTGCCATGGGCAGGGACACCTCACACTAGAACATCCTAAAGTGCATATATCGGTTAAAATTAATTGAGCATAGTTTTTAAAAATACTTATATCCACAAATTTCAGGCATGTTTTCACAATTACAAAGACCGAGGTCCTAAGCACCAAAAATTCTGAAAATTGCATTTTACCTGTAAATCTTTACATAACTTCCAGAAATTGTGCTTTTAATTTTATTTTTCTTTTAGCTGGTTACAACAAAATAATCTCATACAATCATACTACAGAGCTGCCATTCTTCAATGGGAGGAAAAAGAAGGCAGAGCACTGAGAGAGTTCCACAAGGAACAACTGATAAGTAGGGACAGTACTCATTGTCACTAAAACTTCAAAGTCCACTGCTTTATACCACCTCATCTTTCCACACAAGGAAATTTTAAGTACTCTGCTGCTTCAACAACACTAGCAAAAAAAATCTTCAGTACTTTATAATCAAACAGAACAGTATTAATTCTGTTAATACATATGTGACAAGTACTAAGGAATGTCTAAACTTTGCATGCTACTTTCTTCCACTGGCAGACTATCCTATGAAATCCTGAATTCAAGAAGTATATTCCCTTAGATGCCATCAAGAAATCCTTAATGTTTGATACAGGAATTAAGAAAATGACAAGCTACCCAAACACAATATTTAGCACTCATAATCACCTATAATACTTGATTTGGAAACCACAGAATTTAAAATACATAATCACATGAGAGGAACAACAGCCTATTCTTAAAGCTTTCCAAAAGACAGCTGATCATCAGTCTTTATAACACAGGAAAGAAAATAAACTTGAAGAAAACAGGACTATTTTTGCACATACCAGACAAATGAGTAGTTTTGTGGGTAGCAATATATTTGCACACTGTTATCTCTTTATAATGCTATTTTATTCTATTTGATCTGACTCAAGACTATATTTACAACCGTTACCTCACTGCAATATTGAGATGCAATATAGACAGGTATTTCACAAATATTTACACTCCAAAGATAGCCACTGAAAGTCTATTTACACAAACAGAAATGTAAAGGTTTCCTATACAAAGCCAGCTTCCTGCATTTTTAAATGAAGGATAGGACACAAAAAACTTGAAATTATTTTTTCTCTACAAATTTAAAATGAACAATGAATCTGTATTTTCTATGTTCAGTCTTAACAGTTTATAATTAAATATTGAAATATGGGAGTAATATAAAGCAAAGACAGTGCAAAAAATAGTGATTCAGTATTCATTCATACACTGCTAAACAAACAAGAGATATCCAGAATGTTCCCAAAATGTTCTATGATGGGCATTTTTGTTTATTTGTGGCTTTTTTTCCCCTTCCCCACCCCCTTTTTTTAGTCTCAAAAAAATCCACAAGCAAAAAATGATGAAGTGAATAGAGAAGGAACCTTGAGAACTCAGCCTGGTTTTCCCAGCAAAAATAGTTTCAAATCCATACTGTTTTCCTCTAGATGTAAATCAAGGATATGAACACCAAAAGGGGACAGAGCTATTTATGATAAAACCAAAACTGGCACACAATCAAATGGACATAAATCAGCCAGGAATACATCTGTGCTAGAAAATACAACAAATAGAAATAATTTGTAGTTGGAAGAGCAGTAAAGTCCTGCAAGATCTTCTTGTAAGTAGTAACAAATCTGACAATCTGACTAGTTTCAAGAGGGTGTCTGAGTTGATTTCCAAAACAGATTGACACAATCATTGGCTGATTGGACTCAGTGAACTAACAGGATTCCTTCAGTTGTGTTCTTACCAGACACTAAATTAGGATTTAAATGCTTTCCTCAGTCCTTATCAGAAAAAAAAAAAAAAACAAAAACACCTTATAACTTCTTTTCAAAGTAGGATAAGAGGAAGAAGTGATTTTAAAGTCCTTCCACCATAAGCATTAACTGAACTACTTCTCATGAGAATTTTGTAACATTTCAAAGCACAAACTACTTATTTTTAAAAGTATATTTTAAAGAAGAAAAAGAACTTAAGGAATGCATACTCACCACCTTCCATCTTTCTTTGACCAAGATTCCCACACTGAGGATGTCAGGCTGCTCTCCTCCTCCACTCATTGCAACCTCCTGACACGATGGAGCTGCTATGCGAAGTCTATGTCAGCAGAAACAAGCCAGATCCCAGGATGGGATCCATTTAACCAGTGACTGCAGAAACAGAGCAGAACATGGGAACTCAGTGATTAACAGAATAACATGAACTACAGAAAAAGCTGTGTTTCTCATGTTGAACATTACCTAGCTTTTGCATCCTATAGTGACTTAGAGGGTAGACTTAGACTACATATTAGAAAGAAGTTCTTTACTGTGAAGGTCGTGAGACAGTGGAATAGGTTGTCCAAAGACATTATGGATGCCCCATCCCTGGAAGTGTTCAAAGCCAGGCTGGAAGGGACTTTGAGCAACCTGGTATAGTAGAAGGTGTCCCTGCCTGTGGCAGAGGGGCTGGAACCACCAGATGATCTTTAAAAGTTCTCTTCCAACCCAAATCATTCTATGATTATGTTGGAATTGGAGCCAAGCAACTTCCAGTACCGAAGGAAATTTAAGGATATTCTATTTTTTTAACCCATTCTCTCAGACCTCTGAGCCCAATCTCAAAATAGCACTAACAAATATAAACATTTTCAGAGTTCTATTCTGCAGGCAGTTTCCAATTGCTCCAAATCATAATTGCATTTAAATTTCATAACAACAATTTTTTAAAACTAATTAATAAAATACTAATTGGCTACATAATTAACAGCAATATAACAAAATTAGATACTTAATTTGGAATTATTACTTTACTTATTGCACAGCATAAAGACTATTCCACAATGCATTTCACATAACTAGGATCACTTATGATTAAAGATGCCTAATGTACAACTTTGCTAGTTTATGCCTGGGCAAAAATAGCAAAAGGGGAAAAAAAATCTTGCACAATTCTATCTGCCTAATTTTTTAATTTCCTGATTTCAGACAACCATTTCTAAATGGCATTTGTCATAGTAATATAAAATCTGCCTTTTGAAGAGTAATCCATCCTTAATCACTCTCATCAGCAACTGCTACAACCAATTGAAAGGTTATTTCAATTGTCTAAAGATGTCTTAGTGTTGCGCTTATTTGTTACACAGGTATAATTATACAAGTGCAACACTTTGTACCAACTTTCTTATGCAATAATATATCTCTTCAAAAGTGTATCTGCTTTAGGTTTATTTCTATCACTTCCAAAACAGCATAAGATAAAAGTGAAAACACCTTTTCACCCTAAAACCACACACAAATGGTATGGAAAAATTGGTACAACCATTCTGATTTAAATTAACACTACGTCCTTCCATTTGGATAAATGCCAAATTTACTACTGTGACTAAATTATGCATTTTAAAAAACAGTCTACTGTTTAAAAGTCCTGATTTTTAAAATAGACATTTATTTGACACAACTAGGATGGGGGGTCATATTTATTTCATTTACATTTCATATTTCATCCAGAGGGACCTTGACACACTTGTGAGGTGGGCTGATGCCAACCTGATGAAGTTTAACCATGCCAAGTGCAAGGTCCTACAGCTGGGTCGGAGCAATCCCAGGCACAGCTACAGGTTGGGCAGAGAAAAGATTCAGAGCAGCCCTGCGGAGAAGGACTTGAGGGAATGAGAAAATGAACATGAGCTGGCAGTGTGCACTTATAGCCCAGAAAGCCAACCGTATCCTGGGCTGCATCAAAAGGAGTGTGACTAGCAGAATGAGGGAGGTGATCCTGCTCCTCTACTTTGCTCTCGTGAGACCTCACTTGGAGTACTGTGTGCAGTTCTGGTGTCCTCAACATAAAAGTCCAGAGGAGGGCCACAAGGATGATCAGTGGGCTGGAGCATCTTCCATATGAAGATAGGATGAGAGAGTTGGGGCTGTTCAGCCTGGAGAAGGCTGCGTGGAGACCTCATGGCAGCCTTCCACTCTCTGGAGGGGGCCTATAGGGATGCTGGGGAGGGACTCTTCATGAGGGACTGTAGTGATAGGACAAGGGGTAATGGGTTCAAA
>JASSUY010035099.1:0-38326 GCA_032466535.1 Forpus xanthops | reverse complement strand
TCCCAAAACGGGCCCCCCCCCCCCCCTTACTCCCGGCAGCCCCCCAAAGGCTGTGAGCAAGGAGACATCCCCCCCACCCCAAAATGAAAGAGGCGCTTCCTTACCTTTTCCTTCAGCCCGGAGCTCGCCTGCCTGCGCAGCGCACAGCAGGAGGAAGAGTAGGCTGCCGGCCATGGTGCCGCGGAGACCCCGCGCTGCAGCGGGACGGGACGGACGGGACAGGACGGGAGCTGAAGCCTTCACCCCCCCCAGGCGGGGAGAGAGTGAAGCTGCGTTGCTTCAGCCTGCCCTGAAATAGCGGAAGCGCAGGGAAGAGGGAAAAGCAGCCGCAGGATTTCTCAGCCGAGGGGTGTGGGGGGTGGCTTCATGATGAGGTTCTTATTTTTCTTTCTATTTGTTTAATTCTTTTCCTTTATAAGAAAAGGCAGCAGGCTTCTTTAATTGTACCTTTTATTTGAGGGAGCGGGGAAGTGAACCCTCACGTTAATAAGCGAGCACCGGCTGAGGCAGGTGTGGGACTCGGCGCCGGGCTGAACAAGGGCAAAGCCGGGCTTCTACTCCAAAACACCCGCCACACTCGGCAGCTCCCACTACCTTTCCGACATCCCAGCCCATAATCTCCTGGCCCTGCACTTTCCATATCGAGGGCCTGGTGACCTTGGCCTTGTGTCCCCTGGGAGCTGGCAACTCCCGGCATCTCCGACTTCTTGGGGTTTTTCCCTCAGCTCAGCTGTGCCTGGTGAACTCTCCGTGCATGTCTTTGATGCTTCCACAGCCTGCCATTAGACCTCCTTCATCTTCTTCTCTTGCTTAAACAGACTGTTGTATCAAAAACATGGCCAAACCCTAGCTTTGTTTTGAAAATGTCACTGTGCAGCCATAACCACTGGTTGTTTTCTTTCAGCATTGTACCCTTGTTCCAAGTTGATGATCTGTTCATAAATGTCAATATTTACACTGGAAAGTGACAGACAAGAAACTGTCCTACGGAGTATGGAATATCCCAAACTGTTCTAGCTCAGGGGATCTGGAGGGATGATTTTGCAATGCTGAGTGCCCTGGCTTGGTGAAAATGAGGCGTTATTTGCTGTTTGCTACTCCTAGTCACCTCCTTCCTGGAAATATATTCTGCTGGCATATATGCTTTCCTCTTATGAGTAATGAGAAGAGAGCCTCTGGAATATGTTTTCATACTGTAGGACCTCTTGTTTCTGAGGCCTCTGAAATTTGCTGCTTCTTCTAATTCAGTTTACTATTCAAATGGAAAGTATACTATTCTTCTAGAGATACATTTTTTAATGGTATAGTTGATGGTGTTTTCATAGTGCTTCAGGGTCTACTATTGTTACCTTAAGGGTTTAGAGAATGGGTTTTGGCCAGTGTTTTGCAGAGGATGAGATGATTATCTAATTCTGGTTTTAGGTCTCAGGATAGGAGTTACACATGGGATTATACTGGACAGCAAATGTAGCAAACATTTCTTTTTGTTAGTCCTCTTCTCTATCAATGACCTCAAGGCAAAGATAAGATTAAATTAGTGGTATTCTTCCCCACTTGTAAATACAGGATTAAATATTACACTTAATAGCCTTGCTGCAATAATGCCTGGTGCAAGAAGACTAAAGCCAAGTTTTCACAGCAGACCTGCAAATGTCAAATTAACCTTTTCCCAGCTTTCTTGTTCTGGAGACACTCTACAGTTCTTCTACCTCAAATATACCTGTGCCACTGCAACTTTTGGAGGAAGTTGCTTTAATGTAAGGTAAAAGAAACACTTTTTCCTGTTTCTTCTGTTATTGCATCATCACATTACATATAATGTATAGGACCCATCAGCATAGGAAGTTGTGAAAGCCAGAAGCAGAAATGTGTTCAGAAGAGATTGCACACATTGGTGGACAAGGGGTTCATTCATGACTCTTCAACCTAATGCAATTTCTAGCTCAGGAAGTCTGCATATCACTGATTACCAGAAGCTGAAGTAGGATCATGATGTGCTTGGTGTGTTGCTGACAGTCTTTCTCTCAGCACCTCCTCTGTTCCTCAGTAGAAATGGATGCAGAGCAAGAGAGACTTTTAGTCTGATTTGTTATGGTCATTCTGTGCTGCTTGACAAGACATACAAGTTTATAAATGATACCGATAGAGAAGTTGTTATTATTATTCAAGTAGGTGTTAGGCTTTTTTCAAATCATTAATAGCAGTGTGGATATCACATATATCACATAGGATAATGAAGGAATGCTTCAGTAGGAAAATGGCAAAGAGGAACTGGGGGGCAATAACCCTCTCTCAAAAATCTCAATTTCATCATCAGTAATCCATGTGCTTCTTTAACCATTCGATGTATCTGGATACCCTTGTGTAAACCCCATAGCTGCCTTCAACAGCACAACCCTTTCCCCAGCTAACAATCCCAGTCAGAAACCAAGTGTTCTTGTATTTTGTAGCATAAGGTCCACCACTGTCTCCCTTGCAGGAATCCTTAACGCCAGTCAGGTCTCCTGCACAAAACATATTCTCTGTAATATTTAAACCTGTCTCCTTTTCACACTCTTGTGTCTTTACACGTGGCAAATCAACTCTCATCAAAACAGATGAAGTGGCACCTCCATCTAGTAGGCGTCCCCATCCACTCACAGTGGAGAACTTGATGGAGGACAGTTCATGCATCGCAAACCGTTTTTCAGGCAAACATATTGGCACCACATAGTCAGTGAGAATCATGGGTGTTTCCAGCTGCAGGAGGGCAATATCATTATTAACTTGCTCATTCGTGTATTCTTCGTGAATGATTATCCTGGCAACTCCACTTTCTTGCTCAGTTTTCTCATCAGCATTTGTTGAGTATTCACCTGGAAAAATTATTTACAGGTCATGTCAAGCAGCTCCTTGATTCCTCAGAGGTTTGAGGAAATTGGGTTTTTTAGTTTGATGCCTCTTAAGGACAATTCCCTTATACTACTAATACCTGAATATTTTGTCTTTTACTCTGCTTTGTCAGGATGAGAAGCTGCCACCACAACCATGGCTCGGTAACATAAGGAGGGGAAGGATACTTACCCAGTCTCACTCGAAGCTGTTTAGGATGAGTGTACTCCAAACAGTGAGCAGCAGTGACCACCCACTCTGGGGAAAGCAGAGTACCACCACACTTCCCTTCCTGATTCTGTATTAGCAGGGCCTGCCGACATAAAGCAAGTTCATGTCTTAACTTCAAATGTGCTTGACCTGGATCTCGGTAGATCTTCATGTCACTTTATGCAACAGTGTTTGAGAATACCGTGCTGGTTGCATGGAGAATTTAAGAGGCGGAATGTTCCCATTGGCGTTTTCACCATCAGGTAGTATGGATCCTGCCTATTACGGCCAAGAGTATATCCTCCCAAGCTGAAACTAAGGATTAAGGGGTCAGGAAATAAAAGAGGTTGCATTGCCAATCCACCCCTATGAAAGTGGGCACTCTAGAATAAGGCTAAGATGCATGATTAAAGCAAGTGTATCTGCTGGCTATGAATGAAGGGGGAATTTAGATATGCACACCTGGCACTTATGGATTTTTAACAGAAAATATTTAAAACAACAAACTTAAGGTAGTGGTTTCATAAGGAAAAAAAAAATGGCAATGACAAATTTCTGAAGACTTACTTGCCATGGACATTCACCTGGAGGACAGATTGAACCACCTACTATTCTCCCTTGTGCAGTTGAATTTTTTTTTGCCAGCACTGGTATTTTTCCACATGGGTATTTCACTGAAAAAAACAAATAAACAAAAAACCATAAAGGACAACAAGTGTGATATTATCCCATTGAATTCACAGCAAAATGTGTAATGTCTTCACTGAAGTTGTGATAGCTGAAAAACTGGGTTCTTGTCTGGGAGCATGAGTTCTCAGAAGTAATTTAAAGCAGGTAAGCAGTCTTTTTGTTTATAAGCAGCCAGAAATGCTTTTATGAATAGGGTGCAGGCCTATACACTATCACACACCCACTGCAGGGATTTGCAACCAATTCACCTGCTTAAGATATATGTCAACACAATGAGGTAGGCTACAGGCCAAAGAGCAAAAGAGACTCTATCAAGGTTCATATCCTACATATTTTCACGGAACTTACTGACTTTCTGTCAGTTGCACCAAATGCAGAGCATCCATGGCTGATATGAAGACTGCATCAAGCTTTTGCAGGTACAGACAAGGTACAGTGAAACAGGACTTAGCTCTCTTGTGGCAGCTGGTCAAAGATCAGAATAGGTGCAACACAAACCCATACCCTCTAACCCTGTTTGCAGGGAAACATTAGTTTGGGCGTTGAAGGGGCCATTGTGAGAGGTGTCAGAAGGATGGTGAAGAGACTAGCATCCTGGCAGTTACACAGTTTTGTCTTCTTGCAGCACACTGTCAGTGCTATGGTTATTTTGATCCACAAGAAGCAAGTAGCAGCAATCACATCTTCCTCACAGAGGAAAACATGCTGAAAATCCTGTGGGGAATTCTTTGTTCTCAGCTTTTAACAAAAGCAGCTTCCCCATCATGTGCTATTGCAGAGTCTGCTAATAAGGGATAAGCACATTAGTGCTCATTTTTTTTCTAATGAAATTGCTGTTGTTGAGAGCTATGTTGTCATTATCAGTTCTCTGCATGAGTGCTCCATTAAGGTGTGTGTAGGGGGGCATGACTCCTCAGAATTACTTTGCATGCTCCCTGCAGCTCTGTCTGTTATGTTCATATCCCCAAGGGTCACTTTTTCCTCTCTAAGAAAGTAATTCAATCAGGCATCTGCAGTAGAGTAAGGTGCCAGCTTATGTATTGGAAAAATAATTAACTTGAGCTACCCTAGTCCCAGCTGAAACTTACCTTGTCAGATGAGTGAGAGAAATATCTAGCCATAGTGTCCAGATGAATACTAAAAGGGTATTAGTCCAACCCAATATGAAAAAAGAAAAAAAAAAAAAGAAAAAAAAAGATAATAACTGTTTTTCTTTGATTTTATTAGGCCCTGTTCTTTCTTCACTCCAGTGCTGAAATAAATGTGGTAATAAATTCCACAGTTACATTTCAGATTGGAGATCCAACAGTGAAACAACTCTGCCCCAAATATATTTCCCCACCAAGGGTGTAAGCTAAACCAAAAAAACACTTCTGAGGCACAGAGCTTGTCCACTCACTAGCATCCACTCAACCTGACCCCAAATCCCTGAAGACCTGCTGCTCAGCTTTATTTAGACAACCTGGCCATAAACTTGTCTCCACCGTGCAGTTCTTCTCTACTAGACTAGTGATGAGAGCACTTCTGGAGTGGGAGACGGGTTCACCTCCTTCCTCTCTTCTACCAAGTGGGATGTTCAAACTCAAATTTCCCTCTTCCCAGGGGAGCAGACTTCTAGGACCAGGAAGAAAAGGTCCAAAAGGCTCCCTGCTAAGTGAGCACACTTTGTCAGCTGCTTTTTTAGAGTTGCCTAACTTCCACCAGAAGCCCAAACGCGCTGCTCTGGAACCTGCTCTTGAAGAAGAGGTGGGGAGCTGGTGGCTGAGGGTTATACTTTGCACCTTCTGATGTGTACACATTGAAAACTTTTCTTCCAGAGCTGGTTTAGGCTAAGGATCAGGCTGGTAGTATCTTACCTTGGGGAATGCAGGACACACCATCACTTGCTATGGTGTAGTCATCAGCACAGAAGCACACTCGTTTCTCAGACTGCTCGTCAGTACAGTACTGTTCACAGCCACCATTTTCATAAATGCACTTCAGTTTGTCAGCTTTGGCTAAAGAAAGAGCATTTAGGTTTCCAAATGTGTATTTGGTGCCTAACATGTATCAATTGCAAATTGAAATATTGAAATGCTGACAGGGAAGCAAGGCAGCAAATTAGATTTCTGTGATTTAGGTACTGTGACTACATCAAAAGCACCTTCCATTAGGCAAAAGTTAAGCAGGCCTGGATGTCCAGGGATTAGGGAAGAAAAGGCTTAAGAAACACGCATCTAAAATTGAATTAGTCTCATTTCTGCATTATCTGAGCTGTTTAAAGGCTGGAGGTGTCATAATTGTGTGATAAATTTCATTATATTTGACTGAAAAATTATGAACTATTTTGTATTTTGCATTGGCAGAAGGATGCTCTAGGATGACCTTTGAGACAGTCTGGTTAGACTTAATGAGTCACTGTTAGGTCTCAGTGTGTTCTGAAGGTAGTGTAGATAAACATGTCCTTATGAGTTTAACATTCAATGTGCTGTCATTAACTGCTGGATGTGTCCCCTTGGGCTCTGTGCAATGCATATGCAGCGTAGTTCTCATTCACATATCTAAGTCCTTGTCTCTTGGCGCACAAAAGGCAATTATTTTCTTTTACAAAGTCATCACAGGGCAATAACTGTCTTGCTGCCTTGCAATGCCTGACTGCCAGCTGGTTAGCTCCATCATGCGACACCGCCAGCAGTGTGACCAGTAGCTGTCACAGCTAGAATGATGCAGAATGGTAATGATTGTTACTGTTTATCTCAGTGCCTTGCATTTGAATTAACAATGGCATTTTGATTTAGTTAAGCTACCCCAGAGCTGACCTTTCTCACAGTTTTTGCCCTCATATTCAACAGGACAGCGGCAAACATAATCCTGAAACTGGTCATCACAACTCCCACCGTTATGACAGGGGTTGGAGTCACACTGGTTAGGGTCTGTGAAAACATTCAGTGTCAGTCCAGCTTATGTGAAGAGCTGCAACAGCAGGAGTGTTTTTGCAGCTGTTAGAACATCCCAAACCATCGTACCGGAATAGATGTGCCAGAACTCTTTCTGGAAGAAAAAGATGCAGGATTTAATTAAAGAAAAATTAACTCAGGTTAAATCCTATAGTCCTTGTGGCACAGGAGGGGTTTCAGAGAGCCACAGTGTTGCCACTTTTGCCTTTGTAATTTAAGAAAGTTGATGTCCATAAAATATTATACATTATTTTCTACATTCTATGTTGTTTACGCATACCAGTAAAGAAACGCACTGTGTAACACGCACAAATAAGTTATCCATAACATCCATATAGTTGAGGTGGGGTTGACTGAAACAGGTGTTGCTCAATACAATAATTTAAATTATTATCTGGTCAGGAATTGTGGGGGTCAGGGAGATGACTTCAAGAGCATCCACTTCCCCTCCCCTCTGCAAATCGGTACTGCCTGGGGCAGCCCATGCCTCATGCCCTCCTTCAACTCACTGCTGCTGCATGTTCCCCTGTGAAAGACGGAGACAGCAGGATACAGTGCATTTTTTACTCTCATGTTTCAAGTGTCAAAGCATACCCTTGAGTAAGGGGAGCCCATCTGACAGTGCTCACACAGCCCTGTGTTACTTACTGTCCTTTCATCATCGCGATAAATCTCTCTTGCTTCCTCAAAGGAACATTTTTCTTCCATGCATTCTCGCTCTAGCGACCCCAATTTTATCTCTTCAAAGAGGCTGTTGGCTCGTCTTTGCCTTTGCAAAACACTGTTTGCCTCTTCCTTCTTTAGAAAGACTGAAAAACAGCAGAATGTTCTGTTTGTCACTCATCTGTGCAATCCTGACAGAGGGAGAAGGGGACACAATTTTCTCTGAAAGCTATTCTCTTCCCAAGCTTTTTCTGAGACACTTCGGAAAGAAACAAGTAAACATGAAAGAATTCTCTGTCTTGCCTCCCAGGTAAAGTGGCAGCACATGTATTTTGCAGAGCCCAGAGATTAGGAGATGACATGTTACACCAGTGCTATATGTCAGTGATTTCTAAAGTACTATTCCATATCATATAGTGGGTCTCAACATGCACAGTACAGTGTCTTTCCATTCTAGCAGCTGAAAAACCTGTGTTGCTTTATTAAACACTGATGTACTTGGTGACATCTGATTTTTTCTGCTCTGACTACAGTATGTCAGTTGGTGACATGTGGACCACATTCATTCCTTCACCCACAATCACTTTGTCTCATACCCCTTCACTCTTTGGACCTGCAGAAAGGACTCACCCACCCACTAGCAGAACACAGTTTTATATCCACTGCCTTCATGCATTTATCTTCAGTATTCTTCTGTAAAAAGGGGCTATGTTAAGGTACATAGGAAGGCTGGACAATGCTGTTTGTGCTCCCAGTGAAACCTATAGATAGCTCTCAGCTGCTGTTGGCACCATAAACTACAGCCAGAGGAGTCTTCTCCCTCTGCATCTCTGCCATGCTTTGGAAGGACACGGGGTACACAGGTTTGATAGCAGACATCAACAGACATCACTTCCTAGTGCTACTTCAATGTGCAAGTGCCAGAAATGTGCACTGAAACCTGCGATCATTGCCACCATGTTGACCTGCTCCTCAGCTACAGGACGTGAGCACATCACAAAACTAAGCCACTCCTGGCGTAACTCAGGCCAAGGAACATGAAGTCCCAGTGCTGTGGTGTACTTTTGCTCCATTACTACACAGAACAAGTCTTGAAATAATCAATTTTTGAAGTTTTTCCGCCCTCCTCCATGTCAGTAACAGATTCTGGAGCTTCGTAACAACAAATTGCATTTCAGTGATTTTAAGTATTTCACCTGGGATTGTGGGTAGATTTAGGGATGGAGGCTGATGCATATCACCTGCCTTTGCCCCCTCTGACATTCTCCCCTACATGACCCCTCATAGAGTAGTTACTTTCTACATGATAGGAGAGCCCTGAGCTGGTTGCTGACAGGCAAACACTCACTGACTTACACACAAACGTAAGCACTGAGAAGCTTTATTCCAGCCTGGTGGAATAAATGTCTGTAAACATTTGTGTCTAATCAGAACATACATTGAATTACATGCAAAATAGTGGCAATTTACCCTATATTTCAAAATTATTTAAGGAATAAAATATTGCGTAGGGTGGACTGCATTTATCCCATGGTGTTTCATAAACACTTGCTCCCTGTAGGAATGTAAGCTGGGTTTTTTGAAGCCATGATTTTGAAGTCAGGCTCTATGCATTTAATGTGGCTGTCTTTAAAGGCTTTTAATTAACCTTACACTGCAGGTACATGGCAGAGGAGTGTGCTTGGGTGCATGTCTGGGAATATAGTTCCTTTTTTATTTTGGTGTTCTCCATTTATTTATATTGGAATGATTTTGACTTTGCTATGTATTTTTCCAGCTTTGTTCACTGCAATGCAGGAGACCCCATCAGTGGCTAACTGGGAATCTGAAAGCACAGGATTAGCTTTATTAATCTGTGAGCTGATTTTCAGGCACATACTAGAACCACAAAAGAACTACCACCTCACTGCCTTTTACTGGTACCTGCTTAATTTCTCATCAGCTAAATGACAGACTATTGATTCTTTGCTTTGAAAAAGCCACAGGTCATTATGAAGTAACAGTAAATCCAAGTTTCATGTAGTGGGCAGACAGCTGGTGGTTTGCCTGCTTTCTGTGCAGTGGGATAATAGATCCATTTAGCTGTCTAGAGGTGCTTTTCCTTAGTTAACAAAACAAACATGGATGCCATCACTGAGAGCAAGTAAGAGCCTTAGACTAACTCACAGGTGCAACCAGAGCCAGGATGAAAGTGCAACAGCACTCAAAACTTGCAATGAAAATTTTATCAGAGTAACAGGAGAGAGGTCCATTGCCAGTAAACATAAGCACATAATTCTATGACATACCTGCATCCAGAGAAAGAGGAATCAGTAGCAGAAAGCAGAGAAACAAACCCACACAGTGCCTGGAAACCATGATGAACCCAGTGTCCCAGTTGTGTATTGACATTTCAGCAAGAGCTGTTTGCCCAAAGAGCTCAGCTTCAAATGCTCGGAGCCAGAGGAGGGGCCGGCGAGTCATGGAAACAGAAAAAGATCCATCACAGCCCGGTGAGCTGAGCAGAAAGGCACATGCGGAGCCTGCAGTGTGCCCTTTCCACACTAGCGGGGAGTTTGGTTTTGAAGCGCTTTCTCCTGATCTGTGGAAAGGCTTTGCTGAGTACACGGGCTGCTACCCAGGGCCTTCAGTTTCCATCTAATGTACCTTCCTCAGGAGGAACATAAATGCTGGGACCTTGTGTCCATTTGATTGATACTAACTTGGCCATGTAACTTCACATACGGAGAGCAGAGACATTTATCTTGAATAGGCATTCAAGTTACAGCCATGATACAGCCTTTTAGTGCTTTCAAGTGTGATAGAACCACTGACATTTGTCTTTTCCCATTTTCCTATCACCAATTACAACTCTGCACTTCTGGCTGAATTTACTTGGAGGCACTGATTAACTAGCAAGAGATGCCCTGCACTGCTTCTCTCCATTTTTACTGCAATACCTATGGGACCTTCACGAGTTGTACCAGCTGGAAGCGGGGCTAACCTGATCCACGTTGTATTTCATCAGTAAGGATGGAGGTTTGAGGGGCTGACCTGCAGACAAAGTTTTATCTGGAACACAAGCAGGCCTCTGACTTAATGGAAATCAATTATTGGCATCAGACTAGAGAGTTGACGGTGCTCTTGGGGAAATATTTACTTAAGATAGCAGTGAGGTAAAGAGCATGTTTGCCTATGGGAAGTGAACAGTTGCCTGAAGGCTGAAGTATTTTCTAGGCAGTTCTCCTGCATGGGAAGGGAGGAGGGTCAGCTCTGTGTCTGAGTGCTACAGCAAAGAAAAGCAACAGCTGGGGTTTAACTTTGCTGCCAATGCTCAGTGTAACTGCCTGCAGAAGCCATGATTGCTTAGGGAAGCCCGGCTCCTGGATGTTCTTTGCATGATATTTAGTGTCTGTTGCATAGCGGAACATCCTGCTTAGAAATTGCTTTCCCAAGAGGGTGCATCCAGGCACTTCTATGGATTGCAGCCTGGCTAATTCCCAGCAGTTCCTGGGATTGCTGGGGATAGGAGATCTGCCCGGAGCAGAGGAAGCAGACCAGTTACTGGAATTCAAAAGGAGCTATGACAGTCCAACCTCATCCCCATCTTTGCTTTTTGGGAACCCTCACCATACCTCGTAGCCTGCCTATGTCAGTGAGTTGAAAACAGCAAGGGTATATGCAGTTTATCAAAGTCAAAGCTGGGTTTGTTGGAGCTGTTTCAACATTTGTCTCTTTGTCTCATCATGGGGCAGACCTGACTGCACTGTGTTGAGTGTGTCATGCAGGTCAGAGCATGGACTCTGCTTCCTGCACTAAAGCCAGCCCTGTTCTGTACATATTGTCCCCCTGCTCCCTCAGGCTTGGGTGGGTATGTCCCTGCCAGGCAGGGTGGGTGACTGCCACTCCAGAGTGGCCACACAGCACCTCTGCACCATGGCACCACTTCACTTTCTTGTCTTCTTCCTTTGTAGTGTGCAGGTCCATAACTTTCTTTAGGACTGGTGCAGTATTTTCTTAGTGTCTTCTTTCCTCTCTTGGTATCCCTTAAAGATGAAGGATTTTGCTTTTATTGTTTGGGAATACAGCCAAACACTCAGTTATTATCTGTAGAGCCTAGAGTGAAGCCCAAGGGCTGAGAACAACAGTCAGTTCATATAGGGATAGTCCTGTTCCCAAGAAAAATTAGTGTATTTAGGTTTCATCAGGGATGACCATGCCCATGAAGAACATCACTAGGGATTCAGCAGTACCAGGGCTCCATGACAACTCTAGACTCATGAGCTTCATATTCACGGATCTCATCTCAAAACTGTTTCCTAGTAACTTCAGCTGGGCCAGTTATTTGGTTTAAGTGTTGTCTTTTCAATGAAGAGCTCTCCTTATTGTATTAGACCCCAGCCAGAGAAGCCAACATCAGTTTGTTAGCTTTTCTTCCCTGGAAGTCTTACTTCATTTGTCTTCTTGTGTGGTCTTGCTATAGTTCATGAGAATTGCTCTGGTGTTCTGCTCCGTAAAAGCTCCTTGCCCATGCGGGCTTTAGCTTTGGCTTATGTTTTGTCTGCAATTCCAAGGAAAATAATCTGCTGTTCAACTGAATGTAAATATATATTAATCCAAACATGCCTCTCTGCTGCTCACGGGTGCTACTAGAATCAGTTTGGGGACAGCTGCTCAGAAAATATGATATAGGATATTTTTTAGTGTATGCTCTGGATGTGCTCAAGTTGCTTTATTAAAATAAACCAAACAAAAACCCACAATGTGTTAAAATACTGAAACATGAAAAATGTTAACAACATGGAATAAAAAATCTAACGTGGGTACACAAGCCCAGGAGGCATGATGAGCTGATGCCTCAGAACATACCATTCTATATTTTTGTTTTGTTTCCTACTGACATTTTGCAAAGAGAAACCGTTAGGATTTAGCTATTTTTAGCTCTGTTTTGGTTGAAGAGAAGACAGGTACAGAAGCTATTTGGAACTGTGCAACTTGATCTGATCCAACAGGTCACTGCTCATTTAAACTTGAGGTGCTTAGTCCACCCTTAGGAACAATTAAAAACAATAAATCAGTGGTTTCTATTTCAAAGAGGCCATAAGAGATTATCTGAGTAAGCTGTCAAGGCTGTGTCTAGATAAGACAGGTTTAGGAAAAAGCTGCCTCCAGAATTTATGGAAAGTTCAATTTAATTCCCCAATAACAACAGCAAATTACCATCACTCATTTATCAGACTAACTACAAGCAAGCTAAAGCTGTGATCAAGTTAATAATTTCCTTTTTCTGATGCACTATTATATAAAAATATCAGTATCATGCTGCTGAGCTTTAAGCAAATTATTTGGGTTTTAGATCCCAAAGGAGAACTATTTCCAGGAGAAAAATAACTTGCCTGCTTGACTGACTTCTGTATCCTCATACATTAATTTTTCTCATAAAGAAGTAGGACATGGGGAGGTAATATTCTTGATACTATTTTTGTCTTCAGCTCTGAATGCAAATGCTTAACATTTTAATTGATAATCTTCATGTGGGTTATTTCTTTCTTTTGCTGCCTGAGGAGAAGGATATCTGAAGATATCTAGATAATAAAGGAAGCAAACAACATAGAAAAGGCAGTACAAAGGAAATCTACAGTAAAGACAGTGTGCCCCAAGGTTGACTGCTTAATGCCACCTATGTCAGTTGGCAATAAGAGGTATTAATCTACTACAGACATTATCTTAATTGTTCTGAGACCATCACAGCTGCAACCACACCACTAGTAAGTTCATAGCCTTTTAAATGCACCGGAGGACTGTCTTGCCAATTGACGTGGAATGACTAAGTATAAAACCCTGAAAAATGATTAATCAATTCACCTCAATAGATTTGTCAAGGTAACATTTCAGCACCACATGGGCTCATCAGACTAAAAACCTTCCAGAATGAAAAAGCAGAACTTGATCCTTGATTTTCTACCACCATCTTTAGGCCACTGCTGGTACAGGTGATGGTGGCTGCAGCAGTACTTGGGTAAGCTACAAAGATGCTCAGCAAGAGTACTTGCGTTCATCATCCCTTCTTGCCTCAGTGCTATAGGGACTTAATGTTGTGGGTGATTTTGGCCTGTTTCTGCAGGATCAGAGCCACAGAGGAGCTGTTTCAGTTCTTCATGATTTGCCTTTGCCCTGACTGTAACTTGGCCTCTCCTGGCTGAGGTTTGAAGAACTCCTCTTGCAACATTGCTAGGTTGGATGAGGAAACACTGCCACTTTGTCTTGCTTTTAGTGTACATCACACTGCTTCTTTCTCTTGAGGCTTTGTCTAGACTAACACTGCCCCTAGGTTTCCCAAAAGAAGGCTTGAGCTTTGGGTGAAGGTGCTCCACAGTGATTGCCATTTGGACTAAAAAAAACAGTTGGGTCATGAAAAACTATGTTATGGGATGTTGTGTGTTTATGAACAGACAACAATATTCTGAGCTAACCAAGTACAACAGCACATGAGCAGCTGAAGGAGGGAATGGATGCCAAAACAGTTGTACTGGCCTTATCCACACTCCAGCAAAGCCCTCCAGTCCCTCACAACCCTGGCCATCCCTTGCCTTTGCCCTGCTGCACTCGGAGGCTGTCTCTGTGGGGGACTTTGCAGAGGCTGTGGCTATAGGAGCATGCATGGGTACTACTGCTCAGAGAGGGGAATGTTGCACCCACCCTGGGAGCTGATCCATCCAAAGACTGCCAAAGAAAGGTGGGTAGGAAATCAAGTAGCTCCCTGGAGCTGGAAGGACCAAGGCTGCAGCACTTATGAGGCAGGAGGGAAGCACGGGGTGGTTTGCTGCTGGCTGGCAGAAGCTCCATGCAGCTCATATCTCAGCATGCAACATGCTGAAATGTGCCCCCTGCTCCACTGCACCCACCAGCCCCATCCACTCCACTCTTGTGGTACGTGCTCTGCACTATCCACTTTCTGCCTTTTGATCTCAGGCTGACATGGTGCCCTCACTGCACAGAGCCATGCCATCCATTCCTATGTATCACGCTGGCACAACAAGTGGTTTCTTCACAGTGCAGTTCTTAGCCATCTGACATATGATAGAGAAGGAGGAGTCCCTGTCATTTTGAGGCAAGTGATGAAAATGGGTTATGTTCCAAAGTCCCCAGTTTTACTTAGTGACTACATCTGTGCAGAATGGAGAAAGGGTTTTGTATTACAAGAAAAAGATTCTGTATCTATGAATGACTCTGCTTGAACTTCGAGCCAGTGATCTAAGAATCCCAAGATAATGGCATAATGTTTGCAATGGTAGAAAAACAAATCTTACAATTAAAAAAGAACGAATCATTATTAGGTCTTTATATAGAAAATTCTTTACTTTCCACTAAAGTAAACCTTGGCTGGAATTCTTTCATTCTTTTGCTCTAAGTATGATGTGGCCCTGCTCAGAAAGGTCAGTCCTCCTCTTGCTCAGAAAAGTAGGACTACCGAATGAAGAGGTAGCTGTTATTTCAACAAGAGTAAAGAAATGCAATTGAATCCCAATAACACCTTATTAGCACCTTATATGGATCATGTAATTGTTCACGGCCACTAACTCAGCTCAAATCACTACAGTGAGTGTAAAATCCATCTTCTAACACGGCGTGATGGTCCTTAGAGCCATTAACCAGGGAATGCAGGAACACATTCCTCTTCTAATGCTGCAAGGGTGAAAATGGTTTCTCCTTTCTCACTCATCTGTGGCCAAACATGGACCTCCAAGTTGTTCTAAGATCACAGGATCAAGAAGAGCATGTGTAAAGAAGGAAGGAAGCCACGGGATTCATGTCCTTCTTTTGGAAAACCCAACAGTGATGTGCCCTCTTTTCAAAAACATGTGTATATGAAAATGGCAATCAATCTAATTACCTGGCCCTGGCTTTCATTTTTTATCCTCAGTCTGCATACACACTTTAATTCCCTGGTGCCAGGTATGTGAGACAGGATCACAAGGATAAGATGGCGTTTTTCTGAGATGGTCCCATAATGCATAGGCAAAGGATTTGAACACACAGACCCTAACAAGCACAGCAAGACAAGCTTGGGTTTCTGTTCCAAATCCTTCAGCCTCTGTTTTTAGATGATACCTATAAGAAGCTTTTAAGATTGTGAGACAAAATAAAACACAGAGCATATCTGTATAAAGGCTTTCAGCAAGAAGTGCTGAAATTTATTAAATTTAATTACAACAGAGACCTCTGACTTTGAACTTCGAATTCACAACAGCAGTAAAAAAGGAAATGGTGAAATGGGTTGTATTAAAGTGCAATGATGTGGAGAAAAACATTGAAATCACACAAATGAGGCTGCAGTGAGAAATGAAAGGACAGTCTCATAATAGCAATGACAGTAATATATAAGTAAATTATGTTACAGATAATTTACAAAAATAACTTACATAGATGAAGATAAGCTGAATCTCATGTTGCCATTCCATTGTTAAATAATGGACTAAATATTCCTGGTCAGCACAGTATTATATGGGATAATTAACAAAAGATCAGAGGATTTTTGTGTTGGAGAAGATGCCCGAAGTAAAACCCTGATCAGCCTTTATATTGAAGTATTGCAAGAAACCTAAGTCTTTATGAATTGTAAAGTGACATATTCAGCAGCATGAAGACTATAAATACATCTTTTACATTGATACATTATATCTACACACATATACATATCTACACACGCATATATATACACACAAGCACGTACATGCACATAAATATATATGTGTGTGTATATATATGTTTCAATTTGCACTGATTATGATCAGCTGCATTTCGATTGCATCTGGGGTAGGGTTGCTTTAGCAACCTAGGAGTAAGATCGTTCTTTAGAGTATTTGTTGTTTAAGTTTCCTAAGTTGCAGTCTCTAAAATATAAAACCTTAGCACAAAGACAGACCTCAGGGCTCAATCATCAGAGGGTCTGAGGATGAACAGCAGCTTCTGTTGACATAAACTGCTGCACTTAGTGCTTCTGAAAAACTATGCTATTAATGTCCTCATTATTTTTAAGTAATATGGTACGTAAAGGACTTAAAAACCTATTTTTGTATATGTAAAAATATTTGAGAGCTGGACAGGAATGAATACAATATTCCATACATGCACACAGTTTGGAACTGTTTGTAAGGATGACATGCAAAGAACACCTGATATGAAAATTTACAGCATTGGCTCACGTCATGCCTACAAAAAATGGCAAGTTTAACATCACCCTTTCTTTTAAAAAAAATTAAATACCTGTCTATAGCATAAATCTGGCTCTTACCTAACACAGTTTTTTTTTCTCCCATGTTCCCCTTTTATGGAATAATTATGTCACTGTTTTTTTTTATCTCTTTGAATAACTGCAACAAACACTACTGACTAAAAATACACCCAGTTTCTGGCTTTCAGATGTTTGGCTCAAGGAAGGCTCTTGACCCATAGTGCAGCCCAATAGTTTCCTCTGCCTGGAATTGTATGTTAACTGTGAAAGATGAAGGTAACTGCAATTACCATTTATTAAGAAATAATTTCATTAATAAGAATGTCTTTCATTGTGCACCTGTGTAAGAAAAAAAAGTATACTACTAAGTTGCCAAGGCTATGTAAACACAGTGATCTTGGTAAAGAATTTGGTTGTGAGGCCAAAATACCTCAGAAAACAGCTATTCCATTGCACACATCATTAAAGTTTGGAAAGGATAAAATAATAGTTTCTTTTGATGCTGTTGTGGTCAGTGAATTGGTCAAGTCTGCATCCCAGTCTCTAGGGAGCAGAAGAACGTCCTGAAGATGCAAGAGAAGAGAAAAGGCTGGAGCAAACCTCCTTCCCGGTTGCTGTATGAGTCCCATTCACTGCACTGTTTGAGGTACATCCTTGGAGAAAGTGGATTTTGGGGAGGAGGAATTGTAAACTCTGATTTATTTTCCTCACACTATCCTGTACAGTGATTGCTATGTTATTAGTTTACAAGGAGGATTTAGTACTGAGCACACCTTTTTTTTTTGTTCATGTTCAGATTCTGGCTGTTTCAAAATGATACAGTTCTGCAGAAACCTGATTGTGTATTAGTGAGAAAATGTGTTTTATGGTAACAGCTCTGCAGCTTCAGACTCTAGAGCAGAAGCCTCTACAAGACCTTATTTCAAATCTTTTAATTTTTATTTACAACTTCAACATTCCATGCACTTTTCATTGGGATCTTCTGGGAGAACCTCTGAAAATCACCACTGAAAATACTCAGGGCTGGCGACATAGAACTGGTGGTTCTCCATTGGAGTCTCCAGTGTTCAGAACTCGGCACAAAATGACAAATTCCAGAATTACCTTTCATTGAGGTGGGGTGAAAGTTTAATGTTAGCCCTTAATGTCTGAGAAGCTGGTGCTGCTGGCATTGCAGCTATCACTGCAACTTGATGATGTGCTCAAAGTGCTGGAGGCAGTGCCTGATTCTGGGAAAGGGAAAGAAAAAAAGAACCCAAGAAAATATTATGTGGTTGTTCTTCACAACTTTCTTTGATAACAGGAATCTTCAGAGACACAATCATCTCATTTAAAATAAATAGCCTACCAGAGCTGCTTAGAGATTGAGCTGATTTGGAATTGCCTATGAGCGTCAGCAGGTTGTTTGCTGGAATCCAGCCTTCTCTACCAGTACTCAGGTTCTTCACATACCTAAGAAAGATATAAAAAAATAAAAAGTCAGGTTTCTTTATTTGATGCCTTTGAAAGATTTGTCCTAAACATCTGCCTTATGTCTTCCAAACACAGTTCTGCATATAAAAATTTCCAAACACAGATCTGCATACCAGACTCCATCCTCCCCTTCACGAATCAGTTGAACTAGATCTCCACTTTTCATTGTAAATTCTTCAGAAACTCCTTTTTCATAATCAGTCACAACTGTATATTTTCCAGGAGTCTAAATGAACACAGAGGAAAAACACAAATTATTTCTGTTGAGTATTTTAAGGGACCTTGCAGCTTTTGGCATGAAATTAGAGTACTCTTCCCTTCTTTCTTATACGCACACATGCTGAAGACAATGAAAATATACACACAGAAACAGTAAAACTTTGCTGTTCAATTACATGTAAATTCAGTACATGGATTCTCACCCCCTGCAAAACATTCAGTGAAATGTTTCCATTACAACAATTAATTTAAATGTCTACAGAAAAAAATAAAAGTAACAACAAAACCCCAAAATCATCTGTCAAATAACTGCAACATGATGTATGTGTCAGTCTGTTTGACAAGGTAGCTGAGCATGTTATTGCTTAACTGCTGTACTACGGCATAAGCAGTCACGGTCTTGCTAGTCTTCAGGTTCACAAAGGCACAGATGGACAGTCAGAAGGTACAAACAAGGCTGATTTAGGAGAATTTTGTGCAGCTGAGGATTTCAAGCCAGGCACTTTCCTTCCTGCAAGCTCCAAAAGGCAAAAGGCACACACAAGGTGTCGGTATCATTGGCTTAGCTCAATAGGAAAGCATTTCTGGTTACCAGCTTCATCTCGCCTCCCCCTCCTCCTCCTTCTTCCTCCGCATCCGATGAATTCAGTGGATCTTCAGCACTAGACCAGCCGTCATTTTCTTCAGATGCATCAAGAGAATGAGATGTTTTAGCCCAACCTTGGGGAACAAACAGCCAACCATTAACTCTGCAGCAATGAGTCACTTACTGCGAGCAGCGTTCTTTCCACTGAGAAGCTCTTAAGTGATCAATATAAACAGGAGGAAAACAAACACAGAGAAGTTATTACAGCCGCTGGGTGAAATTCACAGCTGGGAAGAGTTGGCCCTTTTCCATCAATTGTGGCAATGCACAGCAATGAATATGGCCCTTCAGATTTACATAGAGGGAAACAGATGGAAAGAATGCAAATTCCCAACTAAAAAGCAGCTATTTCTCTCTTATACAAAGATGAATGGTGGACAGATACTCTTTTTCTTGGGAGGAGGTCAAAGACAGAAATGTACACTTTATGGGAAGAGGATGAACACACAGAATTACCACCTAAAGCAACCTAACCAGCTTACTGGAACAACGGATGCACGTGCATTGCCTTCTTCAAACTGTTGAGCACTTAGAGCTGTCAAGAAATTCAACACAAACTACCAGCACTCTGTACTTCACCTGACAGGGCAGCATATTATTTCAGAGTATTCATGCTGACACAAGGATACTTAATCATGCTGACATATCCTGATTCTAAGCCACCAAACATCACAAGAGCAGTCTCCTGCCTGTCATTTATGGCTAAGTGTTCCTTTTGCTCTCTCAGGGTAAGGTATTTCATTTATGTAATCAAGCTGAATCATATCAAGAGTGCACAAAATACCTTTTCCAAATAAACCTACAGTAAATTTTACTAGTAAGATGCTGTTCACTGAGGTCAGCAGCTGCTAATAAATGTGTTGAGTTTATAAAGAAACAATATATATATAATATATATATTAGCAGCTGCTAATAAATGTGTTGTAACAAACCAGACAAGTATTTGCAAGTAAGATTTTGGTCCAAGCCAAATGGTAGTAACAATTAAACTCGATGAAAGAATGAAAGGAAAACAAACCTCCCAACTTTTCTGTAACTATTACTTAAGAAAGCATCAGCATTTTTGCTCCTCACTTTTTCCAAGGCATTTACCACATGGCTGGTCGTGCCAGTACCTTAGGAAAAAACCTGAGCATCACCACAGCCAAAGCAAACTAAGAATCACAGAAATAAATCACACCTAGAGCACACCAAATAGAGTAGGACTTTTACCTCACCTGTGCTGCTGGATGCCCTGCACAAGTTTACAAGTACTGACCCATTTGGCCTTGTCCAGTGTTAAGAATGAACTTCCATCTGTGAAGAAACTGAGTAATAAATTCCAGCTGTATTCCATGAAAATTTCCTTGGAAGCTCATATCATCTAGTTGATTTGCGGGACACAGCTGAAAATCTTTCCATTTCCAACTTAAAAACAATGCAACCAAAAAACCCTTGTTTTCACCTGCCTGTTCCAAGTCTCATTAGAAAAAGAACCAATAAGCATCACAAAACAAAGTGAAATCACTGTAATTGCTCTGCTTGTATCATACTCACTAGCATGCTCATCTGGAGCATTTTGGGTAATTGCTCTTATTCCTCAGCCTCTTTCTTTTCACATATTGTGCTGATGCAGGTAAGAATACACATGCCTGATCCTGACCATAGCAACAGTATACTCACATACTCCTCATACGAGCTGGGATTCTACTATTAACAAATCTGTATAGAAGCCCATCTCATCCTGGGCACAGAAGGGGAGAGGTCACTGTGGTCATATTCATATTAGCTAACTACAGGCAACAAAATTATGCATGCATATTCAGTGTGCACATATATATTCTGCATGGTGTGACTAAAATCAGAGCTCCCCATAAAGGAAGGAAAGGTAAGAAAATGGCAGGCAGTCTCAAGAAAAGACAAGGTTATGCAGAAATGAGTTTAGATTTGAAGGTGGTAGGAAACCCAAGAATTCATTAACCACTTCTCTTCAGAAATGGGCCCACAGGTTTCTTCAGAGATATGATCAATCCGCAAGGTGCAATTCTGTAGCTAATCAATTTTTCTTGAGTTCACTGCGTTGTAAGTCTGAGCAATATGGCAGTGAAAGGAAACAAGTGGGGGCAATGCATTCTGCATCAGGGAGCTGTGATCACCACCCGGTGTAGTATCATCCTAAAATGCCTGGGTCAGCTGCCTGTTTACCCGTCTGAACTGGGGAGCAAAAGATGAACTGTCAGAAAAGTGATTGGAAGGTGCAAGACGGGAGTTACTAGATGTTTTAAATTCACTTACAAGGTATAGTGTTTCATAAAGTGAGGGGCTGCTGGACAGGACAGCAAATCAGACAAGTCTGTTCCAAGGACCCAACAATAATACTGTAGATTAACGATGATCAAGGACTGTTTACCCTGAAAAATTCCCGTATTTATGCAGCAGGCCACAAACACCCTTTGCTTTCTGACATTTTCAGTCCCTCAAGATTTCTATGGTGCCTGGAGATCTCAGAGACTGCTGCCTGCAAAAAGTTAACCTGAAACTCCCATAACTATACTTGTGGAATTTCTGTGTGCATCCAGCCTGGGATTATATTTCCCGCTGCTCAGATGAGGTGAATGGTGTGGCATAGTTTCCTCAACACAGCAGCTGGACCTGCATCATTTCCACAGGGGAGAGAAAGATGAAGGCTGTGGAAACCTGGAGAGGAGGATGATGGTAGGGCTTGAAAGAGCTTAATCTTTAGAATAATATTTTCCAAAAGAGATGGTAGAAAGAGAGTCAGGAAGAGGGGGACTGCTCTCCTTGTATGCTCTAGTCAATTAGCCCCAGGGATTTGTACTCAAGCCTTCACCAACAGCCTTACTACTTAGAAATAGGTCACTTAACTGAAACACTTTTCTATTCATTGCTTGGCTGTGAGTTGGGAGAACAGGAGGCAAACTGCTACAAGGGGTTCAGCTAAATCATCTTGGGTTTGCAGGGTGGTAAAAATTGCCTACTATCACCCTAAGAAAGATGTAAGAGGACTGTGAATACAGTAATAAATGCAGATTTTAAATGGAAATTCCACATGACAGTGATGATCCTCACTCTGACTAAAGTACGTGAGTACTGCCATTAAACACCCAGATTCTGATTATTTCTTCAGCAGATCTCTTTCCCACTGCTGCCTCCTAAAAAATAGTTAGACATGCGCTACTACATCTGATGCCAAGGTAAAACTTTAACCAGTTGTGCTATCAAAACCAATATATATAGAAGCTGACAGATGCACTTGGAAAAACTCAGCTGATAACAACACTGCTGCACAAAACAGCATTACATAGGTATCCCCAGTACTCTAATGTAACACATTACACAAGGGATGTGTGGAAATTTGTGGAGTACAAGATGTGGTATCACTATACCTCTTAAACCAAAAGGAGTTGGGTCACTCACTACTTCATGCCGTTTAGCTTTTTTGTCAGGACTGGTAGGAGAAGCTGCAGGAGGATGAATAGGCAAAAAAAACACAGAAGAGAGATATTGAAGAACTGGAAAAAAGAGAATAGGTGGATTGCATGCTAAATACCTTTGAGTTTACACTGGAAAACAAGTAGATTTCTGTAATCACCCTAATTTTAGCTGTCACTGGTCAATTACAGTTAGAAGGAATTAATTACTTACATGACTTGGTGATAATGGAGATACTATTTATTTGGAGATTAAATTGATGAATTTATTTTATAGTAGTAGAAAAAACTTTATGCAGTCTTTTCTAAATGAAGTAGACATCAACTGGATACAATTAATTTCAATTTGAGACAAACAGTACCAAGTTAATCAATCATTTTTATATATATCTAGTACTACAGCAGTACCTGGTCCTGTAAGAAGGATCATTGGCAATGTCTGGCTTTTAGCAGAAGTAGATGGAGTTTCTGTCAAGGCAAGCATGGGACATTAGAGCTCACCTCACCAGCATCAGATATACAACCCTAGACTCTCTCCAGAAAGAACTCAAAGGTAATGAGGTTTCAGAAAGGCATTCAGAAAAGGTCCTTGGGGAAGAAAAAATACATCATGCTCTTGAACAAGTGCCATCCTCTTAATGCAATTCATACTGCTCAGAGACAGCTGTTTAAAGCAAGAAGTGAATGTATCAGTGTGATTACTTGGCAGGAGGAAGCAAGAATGGTCTCAGTTTTAGGGAAAAAAAAATAAGTAAAGATAATTTCTGGAAGCATAGGAAAATTCTTATTTAATTTTGTATCCAGCAAAACAATGTTGCCATACACATTCTGCTGTAATGTTTTGGGAGGTCTGCTAGCAAAGATGCCAATAGAGAAATACTCTAGAAAACCTTGATTCCTTTTTGCCAAGTACAAGTGCATTTGGGGCAGATCCACAGAAGCAGGCCAGGTGTCTGATCTGAAGACAACTAACTTCTGCTGGTTTTCCTACAGGAATGGGGCACTAAAAACTCTTTCCTTGGACTTGATAGTGAGACTGGAGGCATTGGAAACTGCACTCCTTCCCTTGTAAATCCAACAGCTCCACTTTTCTCAGCTTCATCACACCCTCCCACTCTGGAGTTAGTTTCTCTTCATACTTCCTTGCAGGGTTGGCAGCTCAGGAGCCTAGCTTGAACTTCAGAGAACAACCTAGCGCATACACTATGTGTCACACTACACACACAGACACACACGCACACACACACACACAAAGTGATGCTTCAATTAGAACTTTAAACAGAAAACAGCCTAGCTATTTTTTCATTTTTATTTTTAAATTACCTTTCTGACTTTTGAGGTTAGTAAAGCCCTGCAGCGTAAAGCGTTTTGACAGTACAGAACATTCTGAGGTAGAGTTAGTGTCATCTACAGAGGAAGAAAGAGACACAGAAAGAAAGGGGAGAAGGCCATGAAAAGATCAAGGCAAAAAGTCATTTGCAGCCCTGACAGAGAATCTGCATGGTAGGATGAGAAAAGTCCAGGTACAGTAGAAGAACCTGAGTGGCCAGTTGTTCTGAATGTGCAGGGGCTTGTATTGCCACTGGTTCAGTAAATAATCTCCATGATGGGAACCAAAAATGGAGAAAAAAAATGAGGAAAAACACGACCAAAGCTTTTCAGAACAGGCAATTCCAAGAAATTTATACAGAGGAAGAGAACCTTGAGAAGCTGGGCAGCTCTAAGAGATCTGCCTCATAACACATAGTTCCCACCTCCTTTTGGCTACCCTTCATTCAAAGTGGCTTTGGGCCTGTACACACCACACAGTGGAACACAGAAACCCAGGCTATGGGCAGATGGGAATGGCATGTGGCTGTCGAATAGGTAGCACTTTGTGGGTGAGTTGATTTAGGGCTGAAAGCAGCAAAGCTCTGCTCATTCAGGTGTAATGCAGCATTTCCCTGTACTACCATGTTTACTCTGTTGGTGGATCTGCCTGTGCATCTGCAGTGCAGGCATGCTCTTTGTAATTAAAGGCGACAAAATACATATGTGTAAACTCACCTTTGCCTTTCTCGGGGTACTTTGGTACTACTGTGGTGCCAAAACTTTCTAGACTTGCAAGGTCAGCTTTTCTCTCCTCCATTTTTTTGGTATTTCTGATGTGATTCCGTGAAGGACTGTTTATTGGAAGAAAATTAAGACAATCAATCCATCTTCAGCAAATTCGTGTCTGAACAGGGGCAATGACATTTGGTCATGGCTTGCCTTTTATATACAGTTTCCTATGCCATTTAACTACTTCCCAGATCATAGCTTCCAGGACTGAAAATGTCTTTGATGATTGTGCATTTAAAGAGCATGAGCACATACAAAGGAGAAAGACTCCCCTAACCAGCTGCAACTGCATGTATTATGGTAGTGGGAGCTACTGAAAAGACAGCTCAGGACAACTTCCACTCCTTTTCAGATACAGGACACATTCTGTGCTGAGAGATTCCTCCTGAAAGTACTAATGGAAACAAAAACAAACAGAAAAAGAAAAAAAGGAAAAGGAAAAGAAAGGAATAAACTCTGCCCTCAGAAGCTCTTAACCTAGAACTGATTGGATTCATAGGTTGAAGAACATAGATTGGATCTTACAGTTGGATTTAAATCACACCTCCATTTGTGAATGGACTGGAGAAAGACATCCCACAAATACTATACATCTGGGAAATTCTTCCTGAGTGATGAAGTCATTTCATAATGCATGCAGGGGAGAGAGTTACTGATACTTTTTTGAGCACACACCATGTGAGAATGACTGAAGATGTGAGCACATGGGTCTAGGGGTACGTACACATACACTTACTAAAGAAGAGTGAGAAGCAGAGAATTTAAGAGATGTCAGAGAAGGGCTAAACAGAAGGTAAAAGCAGAAGACTATATAAGATGAGGGATTAAAAACAGGAAAAGAAGAAAAGCTTGACTCAGAAGTTGGGATACTGAAGGAACCAACACATCACTTTTAATAAAGGAAACTGAAGGAACAGAACAACGAAGAGAAACAAGATAATGTCTTGGGAGGAAAAAAAGCCCCACACCAAACAAATAAACAAACAGGAATATAGCAAGACATTGGGAAAGGAAATATAATTCAGGTGAAGGAAAAAAATAAATAAAGAATGAAAAGGCTGCTCCACATAACTCTTATCTGGTATGTAAAGTATATAATTAGCTGTTCAATAAACAGATTCATAATACCTTCAGGATTTTGGCTGGCACAGAAAATTGCCTTTATATCTTCTCTATCAACTGGCAAAGTCTGTGCCACTGCTTCTCCTCTGTTTAACAGTTTTGGAGATGTATAAACTCTGAAGTTTACAGCTTTATAGTAGGAAGAAACCTACTTTCTCACCACTCACCCCACTAAAAAAAACCCAAAACAACAAAAACCAAAACCCAAACCATAAAGGGGGCAGTATTAAGAGATAGGATTAACAAAGAACTACAAACTAGGTGTATTAGTATATTTACATGACAGTCAGGAAAATTTGACAACATACTTGCTTACCTTGTACAAGATGATGCTGGTAGAGGTAAACTTTGTGTTTGTTCTAGTGTCCTGTGCTGACTAGCTTCTGTAATGGAAGAAAGTAAAAGAACTATTAAAACTGATTTGTGTTGTAAGATTTCCATTTCTACAGTCCTACAGAGTAAAGATATACAGGGCAGGTTTTGAAGTTCAAAGAGAAAAGAAATTAAAAAAAAATATATGTATCCAAAATATTTTACCTCTGCATGCCTGCAGTTGACTCGTCAGCACTTTTCTTATTTCATTTACCCAAGTAGCTTTAACTTCAGGTGTTGGTGCCTATCCAAAAATAAATACAACCAAACATCAAGTATAGAAGACTTATTACACAGAGCTGCATTCCAAAGCACAGCCTTGGACAAATCATTCAAGAGAGACACACAGAGCTGCCTCTCCAGTCCTTAGTCAACAGAAACGTTGTTAGAAGTGGGACACACTAAGGCAGAGGCTGTGCACATACTACAGTCAAACACTGGCTCCCAAGCCATCCACTACTCCAGTAAGAGCAATAGTAATGGTGCATACAATATATTCCATGGATATAGAAAACCACCGTTATTCTACCCCTCCCACAGCCCCCCACCTTCCAAAGACTCTGCAATTGAAATCTATTCAGAAACTACTTTATAGATTAATCTGGTGGTGTTTTGGGGTTTTCTATGTTTCCTCATCACTATCTATTAGTCATATACCAGTGGAACAAAATTCCAGATCCTACAGTTAGACTTCCTCCCGCCTTCTCTCTTTTTCTTTTTTTTTAGATGTGGTTATTTAGTTACCTGTATAATGTAAACTTCTTCCCTTGCATTATACCAGATCTCAAATTTTTTTGCATCACCTTTGACATTTTCTGTTATTCCAACTGCTGCCATCTGGAAGAAAAGAGAACAGAAGCTGACCGATCACATTGTTACAGAAGAAATGGAAGCAGACAGCTACTGGTATTATCTGGTACCCTATTTCTGGAAAGGAAAAACACATTTGGCTTCTTGCTCTAGGAAAAGAATAGCTAAGAACACATGATCTGCATGTTGGACATATGAGATTTAGTGTTTTGTATCAGCTTGGCTACCTTGGAGGGAAGATAGATTTAAATTGAAACTGACCCACAGACACTGCTTTTAAAATCCAGACCACAAAATCTCAGATCTATTTTATACTACCCTGCTCTATATTCAGCTAGACTAGCACAGTTTGGACTTGGAGTCTCAAAGGGTAATTTACAACCCCTCTCCTCCAACTCTGTAACAGAAAGCAAGACAAAGTAACATAGACCTGCAGCACCACTTAGGCTTGCTTGAAAGGGTTAAGCTCTCAGGGCAGAACGGTAACACAGCTTTGCAGACAAAAACTTAAATGCTGTATTATTGCAGGCTAAGCCCATAGTACCTTGACCTTGCTGGACTGCTAGGTGTCTTACATTTAAGGAGTGTTTGTAGCTATAAGAAGGTGCTTTTTCATATCCTTCTCCATTTTCTTCTCGCTTTTTACAGAACAGCACTGCTTTCTCATGGAGGAAGAGATGTCGCTGCATTGGCTTGAAGCGTGCCAAATCTTTCACCTTTGAGTGACCCTTCTTATGATCAGTCCAGACATTGAAGGATCCCTGCATTAAAAGTTTGCCTAGCTCGTTCAGGTTACCCTGAGAGAAAAAAAAAGTGGTATTTTTAAGTGCATAGAGATAACATCAAACTAAAAAGCATATTCTGAACAGGTCTTCACAAGCTCTTTCATTCCAAGTAATCTCACACAACAGTGTTTATGTTGGGTTTGGAAACATAACAGAAGTAAAGTCAGTGTTGGAATTTTACATGTATTTTTTTTTCCCAATACTGTTCAGGCAGGATTTACAGTCAAAAGTACCAGTAGCAGAGATACACAAATCTACACATAGAGGGGGAAGCACACTATGTATATTAAGCTCTTTGCGTTTTTGCCCCCCAGACTCTACTCCACAGCTGCTTATTGTGATTTCTTTTTCTTTTATTGGAAGTTTTGAGTGTTTACACATAGATATAAAAACTTAGTAATGACTCCATTTGGCCGTAGCCTAAACCAGACCCTTCATGGTAATTTTCAGTCTCTAACTCAAGTGTCAAGTAGATCAAAGGAAAAGACAAGCAAACAAACAAGACATCCTTGGATAGACAGAGCAAAATATTATTCATAGCAGGAAAACTTCAGAACAGTACAGACAGACCCACTTTGCATTATTTTCACTACACAATTAATTTAAACTTTTTGTAAAACATTCTTCTTATTATTGGTATGCATATAGGGTATGCCATGCAAATATTTAAGAAATGAATGAAAAGAAATTTCAAAGTAAGTAAAAATATTGTTACTCACATCGTAGCCTGTAATAGCTATCTGGTGCATAGAATCATTAACTGCTTTGAGAATACCCAGTATAGAAGTTAATGCCTCCTGAAGATCTTCAGCACCTTCACAGTTTTTGCTATACTTCAGCATTTCCTGAGTGGGCAGGGAATGACAACATACTTAGCTTTGGAAACATCAGGAACTAGAAACATTCACATCTTAACACTGAATTTGGGCAAAGTTTTTAAAGTTTTATACCTATGATCAAGTTGGTTAAACACTGTCTGGAACTCAGAAGACCCTAAGGTTTTAATTCTCATCTCTGCTGTTAATTAGCCAAATATATTTCGTTCATATAAAGGTTTGTAAACTCTACCTGAGAATTGTAAAAACATAACTTTGCAACCATTTTTTCCTCATGATGGAAAAAGCAACAAAACAAAACAAACAACAATAATAATAATAATAAAAAAGCAAATATAGTTGTATCTACAGCTTTTTGGAAGTGAACAACATATATAAAAACATAAGTCAATTTCATTTACTATTTCAATTATGGAAACGCCAGGGATGCTAGCCATATACTCAACCTTACTGCATATTTTAAAAGTCACCCCTTCTCCAAAGAGCTTGTTGGCAAAGCTGCACCTTTCAATTTGATCCACATACACTTAGCTGCAAGTTAATGTGGAAACCCCCAGACTTCATAGGATGAGAATAAGCATTTACTTGCAGACTGCAGGCAGTAAAGATACTTCAAATCAAAAAACTTTCTAATAATCCTCTCTTTGCACAAGCTCAATGTAACCAATTTTTAAAAGCTATTAACTTCAGCTCAGTTTTAATTTAAGAATAAATTTGATTCAATGCAATTTTTTTAAACTACTATTAAACACAATTGCCAAATTGTTTTTGTAGGAAATATTTCTTATTTCAAACATGGCAAAACCTTTTATGTTAATTTGAAAATTTATGATAGGATATTGTCCTCATTTTGTTCTCTCAAATGTTAGCACGTTTAAGTAAATCACAAAAGCACCCTCTGTCAAAAAAAAAGAAAAAAAAAAATACAGTGCTCTTGGTCAAGTACAATTCCTAGAATGCATTTCATAGAACCCAGAAAGGCAAATTCCTGTAATACAGATGAGGTGACTGTAGCTGGTGACTGTAGTAACTGATTACTACAGCTGTAGTAAAAAGTACTTCAGATACTATGTTTTCTTTGTTGCAAAGGTTTCTTGGTCCTTCTGTTTCCCCTAATCATTTTTTCATTCTTTTCTTCAGCCAAAATATAAGGGCAAAAGCAGCTACACAGTGTCCCTGTGTAACATTCGCCTGCCTACTAGCAGCTTTTTGGATGCACGAGAAAAGAACCGTTCTGAAAGTGGATAGACTGGGATTTTCTGTTTTGATTTATACACCTAACAGCTTTTAGGTTTCTCTTCAGCAGGCTGAGAGAAGCAGCATTTAAAAAAAACAAATGCACAAAAGGTACTTAGCATTATACTTTAGTAACACATACCTTTAGCAATAATTGGTATTTGGTTATTCTTTGAACAGGTTTCAGCAAGTATGAGTCCAAACTGAGCTTGTGATCAAGTTTCCTTTGACATTCCTGTAATCAGCATTGGATTCTATCAGGACACTAATCAATATTTTTACCAATATCTTAAAATCAATATTTATCAATATTTTGTTATTTGTTCTTGAGATGCTTAAATAAAACAAACAAAATAAATCACAACAGAACCAACACCGCGGTTATTTTAGACACTCGAGCAATCTTACCTGAAAGAACACAGAATCTGAAAACTGCCTCCACAAACTTTCAGATCGAGGTTTATTTTGACAGTATTTTTCATAAATCTGGAAATCTTCCATCTGAAATTGGGGATACAAGCAAAAAGTTAATAAATTCTTGTAACTGTAATATACAAAGTTCATAAGACTTTTTTCTTTTAATAGTCTATAAGGCTGTGAAAGAACAACAACAAAAAGCCATTCCTTGGAGTAACCCAAGCAATAAACAATTATCGAAAATCACTGATTTTGTAATGGCTACTAATTTTGTACTTGGAAGATCAGAATAAGATGATTTGCTTCAGTTGCATATGAAGTAACTAGCAAAGAAACATATATTATATTTACACATATATTTCTATTACAATATGCAAAATACTTCTATGAATGCCCAACCATGAGTTTCTCTATGCAACTTATTTAAAAGCCTTCCCCTTTTTCTTTATACATTTTCTTTTTATGAATGTTTTTTGGCCTGGCAATTTGCACTAAGGTAGACCAAGCAGTTTGTTGCCCCTTAACACTTCAGTACTTGTCAAAAGCAAAATGAAAAAAAACCTGTTGAAACTGTCATGATAACTATAAAGGAAAGACTAGGTACAAAACTGGCAAGCACAGAAGTACTTCTGTCCCTTGATTTTAGGCAACAGCATCTCCATGGATGAAGCTGGTAAATAGGAGGGAGAGGGATGGCTTCTCCCAAGAGTTTTAGAGCATCAATAGGCAGCAACAACAGAAAATTGATTTCCCTAAACAGATTCCTATTTAGCCCTTTAGTGTGCTATGGGTGAGACTCATTGTTTAATAAATGCCAGGAAAAAAAGGGTATTATTGTGGCATAGCTTCCCCTTTTTAGAATAAAAATATTTTGGACTTAACTCTGTTAAGATGTTCTCTTTAAAGAAAACAGAAAAGAATGACAAGAAAAATATCCAGTAAATAAATCTACCCTAGGAAATCAACCATTTATAGTGATGTGAAACAATGCAGCGCAGGACTCCATGTTTTCCTAAATGCTACTTTAATAAAGTGGTATTGTTTCAACAAGGTAGTAGCTCTTTCTAAGAAAATTAATCACCTCACACAGCAGAAAATACTCTCAATTAACATCTACATTCCCAATGTGTTACCCTTCCAAGACAAAGGGGACATGGTGGCAATCACATGAAGATCACTGTCATATGTTACAGCCCTACAAGGAGGCTTATGAATGAAAAGCCAGCAAAAGATGACACTTACCTGATCCAGAAAGCACCGTCCTACTAGCTCTGGGTATTCTACGTAGTTTTCTAGTTCTCTCAAGAATATTCTACGAGGAGCAGGGAGAATACATTAAAAAAAGCTGCAATAAATGTTTACATCTTGCAATTCTTTTAAACTTTTGGAAACAGAGTTGTAATTCTGTGCTACAAAACTAAACAAAACTCTTCTAGATCATGTACTTAAAAAGAGATAGCACATTAAAATAGTCTGACTAATTTCTTTTAACTTAGTGTTGCTACAATTGAAATCAAATAGAAGATGGGAAGGAAGGAGGATTTTGTTTTGCCAGAAGTATTTGTACAGTTTAAAGTAAAAGTTTGGGTTTTCCTTCCAAACACTACTAAAGATCACAAAGCAAATAAATGAACCAAATCCCACCTCCCCAGACAAACACAAACAAACAAACAAACAAAAAAACCAAAAGAAACTATTTTTAGATCTGAATGCAAATCCTCACCTGTTATGAAAGTGATAAATTTCTTCCATGTTCCCAAACAAGATGTCCTTCTTATTCTGGAGTTCTGGTGAAATGAGATGAGCCATTAAAGGGTTGTCCATCTCTGCAGCATAACCCTGCAATACAGGAGAGAGGCACACTGATTAGCTCCCTTTTCTTACAGTATTTATCTCTTATTGACAAGGCAGTCTGCCTGCAGGCTGACATGTATCAAAGAAAGAGCTTAGCATTAATCATTACAAAAGATACAAATTCTGATTTTCCATCAGTCCAGTAAGACACACCAATAGCCTTTAATAAGACACTGGAATAGTTACTGCAAATTTAGTTAAGATGAAACATAGTTTGCAATCATTTCCACCAAGCAAATAGAATGCATTCCCATACTGCTTATAAATCATAGTTCATACTTTTCTGTCAAAACTTTACAAATCTGCATTTAAAGATGCAATCCCAGTACACACACAAACATTCTTCTCAGTCTTAGCTATTAGTATGAGGGAGCAAGCTGTCTGTAGCTATTTGCAGGTAACAGAACATTGTGTCAGTGACACTGATATAATAAACTGCACTGAATTATAACACACTGACAAATTAAAGGAAAGGATAAGCAGAAGTGCACCTACATGTAAGATTTTTAACTTCCAAGTGATGTAAAACTACAAAACCTAGCAGAACTAGCCTAGCCTGAACAATTCAAGCATTTGGATAAGCAAATTAGATTTTATTTATCTTTAACCTGACACATCTCAGAACTTTAGAATTCTGAAATAAATAAAAGTGTGAAATCCATACATTTACAAAAAGCTTTTGATAATTGTTTTTTTCACTTCAGACTGACGTAGTACTTATTTTAAAAATATGATATAAAACCTCTTGATGTTTTACTACCTATGCAGTTCTTGTGTTTTAAGAAAGGAGAGGTAAAGCTACTCTTTGCAGCCACAAGGATCATTTAATCTTCCTTTAACAATACATAAGGCTTTGCTTAAGTCTTCCATCTGAAAGCTGTTCTAAAAGCACTGAAATAAATGGAAAAAGGAATCAAATATAATAAATAAAAATAGATTAAATCGATATTTTTCCTAGCAAAAATTACTGGTTTTACAGACTAAAGGCAGATGACCATGGTTATTAATGAAAGGAAAGCTATCAAGCTTGGATAAAAGCAGCTACAGCAGTTTTAAACTGTTGTGATTTAAGCTCAGCCAACAATCAACCTTTGGAACTACCATGTTTTTTTACATCGGAAGCTTTGGCAAGTTAAAAATGCATGGCAATTAAATATGACATGATAATGAGACACTTCCCATACAAAAGAGTATCAGGTTATTTTAGAAGATAAATGGGAAAACTAGTAGGAGAAACAAAGGAATTTGGAAAATAGCCAGAGGGATAGATTAATAACTAGCATTAATCAAAAGCTGGAAGACTGCCATTGAACCATACTTCAGCAAGGATCTCATCCAGAATTACTGTTGGCAGTCCCAAACACCTCAGTTCACAAGACATGAACTGCAAGAGACTGAAACTGCAAGGAGGCACCGCAAAGTGTGCCTGGCATGGTCAGGGTATTGGAGAGTCTATTACATTGTCAGAAAACCAAGACAGCTTGGCCTAGCAAGACAAGGGTTGCACTATACTCTATGTAAAACAAGAGTAATGGAAAGAGTCTGCAACCCTCCATCAGCAGAAGGACTAAAAATCCTTGATTTGAGTTTTTAATTTATGAACAGAACTACAGATAGCATTGCATTCAAAAGCATAGAATAAAGTCATGCTGAAGGTCCACTCCAAACCTACCTTTCCTTATTACCATACAGCAGATACAACCATCCTACTGTCACCAACTTCCTAGCACTTGGACTGGACCCAGGATATAAATGCTATGGGAAGCTGAGCACTAGCTATGCAGAATCAAGACCAGAGTTCAAAACCTTCAAACATTCCTTTTACTTGGAGGTATTCTTCCAGAAATCATCACCTCCAGTCCATAACTTTAAACAGCTCCTATTTAGGAGGTTAACATCAGCGTAGACACCAAAAGTACACACTTAGCTCGATTCCAGCTCATCAACCTCAGTTATCTGCAACTTCATCATCTCCTACAGACAAATCAGACCACAATAAAATGACACAACCATGTCTGGAGATTTAGCAGACTTGAGGATCAATACAGAATACTGCAGCATATTTCTACAACCAACTCAGCAGTATTGCAACTGTGCCTTCACGAGTATGGAGCGAAGAGAATATCAACTTTATTATTATCACAAGGAACTCTGTTCCCACTATTATACCCAAGACATTTAGAAGATCACTTAAAGGTATGCAAAGAGGAATGAAATAAACAATTTTTCTCCTCTGACACAAGGTTCCCTTGATGCAGATGCACATTTCCATGCTACACATGACTTTCCTGGGGCTGACCCAAGGAATAAACTTATGCAGGAATAAATGATCATTAGAAATCCCACTATGTTCCACCTTAAAGTTAGGTATATCTTATTTTTCTGCCCTATTTATGTTTTCTAATACAAAATCCTAGTTGTATGAATATTTCTAGGAAAAAAAATGTCCACATTCCTGACTCTGTGAAAATATGATGCAGAGAGGAGAGATTTAATGATCACACTGTTTGACGGGACAAGCAGACACTATTACAGCGATAAGGAAATCATCAGAGCATCCATGAAATGGAAGAGAGAAACAGATTCACTAACAGCTTCAGTGAAATTGAATTTTTACCTCAAGAACACAAAGAAGTTCTTCCACATACGCTCGTTCAGTCTCAATAAGTTCATTCATTACATGCCTGTTGACAAAGAACGGCAATTAAGGCAGGCCTATTCGCTTATGCAAAGTAATGAGGCAACATTAACTTTGTGTTTCTATTTTATGTCAGACAATAAAAGAACAATTTCTAAGTAACAGAAAATGTGATGTTTCGTGGGTATTTCTGTCAACAGCTTACATGCCCTTATTGGTAAGCACATATTTTAAAAACATTTTAAAATCTCTGAAAATGTGTTTAAACAGGAAAAAAAAAGGCAAATCTAGCATTTTAAGTACTGTACTAACTGAGCTGAAGCAGTGACTCATTTTATCACTGTATGTACAAAACCTGCTTATGCTGTGTTTGCAAGTATTACAAGAGCTGGAGTTAGAGCTGCACAGAATTATCAAATACAGTCTGAGAGTTACATCAACCATTTTAAATTAATGGCATTTAGGGCAATCTTTTAATATCACAATGCTCCTTTAATTTCCCTAATGGTTAAGCAAGCATGCTTCTCTCCCAACCTCCTCCCCTTGTGATTTTGTATGATTTAACATGTGCTTGTAATGGTGAAAAGACAGAAGAAGTATCCAGTTTACAAGTAGAAAGACAAGCTCCTCTATACACATTGCAAGTGGTACCAAGTTACTTTTTTAATATAAGTGATGCTGCTCAGTATTTTATATAAGAAAATGGTGTGTTTTTTATGTAGTTTTCAAGACAGGGACTAAAACGTCAAATAAAAAGGTGAAGCCTTCTGCAGAATGGAGTCCAAAAACTCCAATAGATTTACAGAAGGTTACTACTCAAAACTATGTAATCTCTGAAATGAAAATATGCAGTTATCCTGCCATAGCATCACCCTGCTGCAGCAAAGCTACTGTCTGGGATCTATATGAACTATAAATAATGCTGCAGACAGACTGAAATATTTTCCTCTGGGTACAGAGCATGGCAAAGTACTTAAGAAAGTACTGAGATTTAATTCAGAGAAGCATACTTGTCTTATCAAATCCTTAGCTAAACTCAGGCTTTGCTGGAACCAAATCAGAGAAAAAGGATTTTTCTTTTATCAAAATATACTTACTGCCGTAACACAGCTAGGTTTTCTTCATCATCCATTGTAGATCCTCCTCTGCTTTGATGGAGTTCAGTCATTTCACTCTAATGGCAGAAACAAACAAACAACAAAAAATTATCATGGCATCACAGGTGGGGGAAAAACAGTTTAAAATACAGAGCTTTGCAGTCAGCACGTATTTCCCCAGGAAAGACTGTACTCCATTAAAAATGAAGGCAATTTGCAAGAACACTGCAAAAACATCCAAGTCAACCTGAAGGTCTTGAAGCACATAAGAACATTTAGACACAGGGAGTCAGTTCTCTGTGAAAGACCAGCTTAGAAAAGATCGTGATTCCAGGCACCTTTCCAAGAAGACAACATCAGAGATTCAGCATAATCTTGGGTGCAACACTGGCCTTAGTCTTTTTTCCAAGCTAAAAATGAGGTACTCTGCTAATGTTATAGTAACTCCATACCTTGGTCACAGAAGTTCATTCTTAGAACTACTCCTGTAACAGCTGACCTAATTATGTCTTGCTGAAGAAGTAAGAGGTTCTGCTTTCAGTCCCCCTTGAACTAGCCCCATCCTGAACTGCTGTCCCTCCTGGTCATGTGGTCCTGCCATTCTCCTTGCGTTGTCTTTTGCTGAACTTTTTGCTGAATTGATTTAACTCTCTAACCCAGTGGGAAACTACTTGTTTCTGTGCTGCTGTCAGATTACTTTCCTTGCTGGAGGCGGGACAGGAAGACCATCCCCACTTGGGAATGGCAACCCATGAGGTCAGGTGAAGCTGTCTTGGAGCCAATGACAACCACCTCTTCACTTTCGCCAGTTTTAAGAGCAGCCAGTTACTACTGGCAAATAAAAAGTGTTTCCTGTTCATAGATTTTATATTTTGCAGCCCTTAACATTTTTCCTAATATAGGCAACTATTTACTTTACCTTCCCTCGCATCCAGCCCTGTGACAAAGCAGCCTCTATTCAATACACATGACTGCTTCACCAGAGTTACTTTGATAGGGGCAATGCCATCACTTTTTCAGTGGAACTGCCTCATTCTTCTTGAAGTTCCTGAATATTCTGCTGTATTAGGACTTTCACAAGCATGAAAAGTGCAAAGAGAAACAATTACCTTTCCTCTTCTGTAGTTCACCCTCCGCAGTGCACTGCTTTCTGAGTTGGATACATATTCTCTTTGAATACCTAAGCACGTAAACCAAAATCAAACAGCAGTTAGAACTTGAGCAGATCTGACACAGATGTTTGTGCAACCACAAATTACAGCTGCAAGTTCCTTTAAGTTTCTCAGCACAGTGCAAAAAATTGAAGGCTTCTACAGTTACTTACCTGGAGAGGTACAAGGAGATTTTACAAAGGCTTCAGGTCTTGGTGCAACTGGCTGAACAGGACGTGTCTGCTTAGCTGCCAATTTCTTAAGACTTACTTGTCTCTTTTGAAACATTTCTTCCATACTTTCTTGCTTCTGGAAAACCTTTTGCACATGCTCCTAACATTGCCACAGAAATAAAAGAAAAAATGGTCAGAGGGCCATCAATAAGCTACACTGCCATTTATAGCACACAGATTTGTAACTGTGATTGGTTTTATTCCACATATAAAAATATTGCCTTACTCTTCACTCCCAACAAGGCATAACTTCCAGTCATTTAGTACACTTAAAAATTGGACCATCACTTCATAAATCATTTTGTGTGCTTGCTGTAGAGAAACCAGTGGGTTTCAGGTTTCAATTTAAAAAGCAAAAAAAAAAAAAAAAAGTTTTTTTTGACAGTGTCTAATGGTTCGGATGGTTCTGTTACATGAAGAGATCAACCAAGATGACAAGATGAAAGGGGACATGTTCTCAAGTCCTAAAACAAGGCAGTTACGAAGTGGAAGTCAAACAAATGTTATGGACAGGAACCATTTGCTACATATAAAAAAAAAAAAAAAATTAAATATTCACTTAGGAGAATTTCTTTTAAAAACAATCTGCTACCTGAAAAATTGAAGCAGTTATTAAAAGGCTCTGAAGCCCCTGATGCTTTTCCAAAGATATGACAGGACCTGAACCTTAGGTAGAGAAATATGTTGGCTTTTCAATTCCCAGGTATAATTCCTAATACTGAATATTTAGCTTTATCAATGGCCATGCAAGAGAACAATTCTAAAACTAACAAATATCTGCATAGATACACATAAATGTCTTCTGGTACCTTTAGATCTTCATTGAGGATGTGTGCATACTCTCTGTAAATTTTATTCAACTCCTTGATTTTATTGCTTGCACCAGTGTCTAGGAACTTCTCAATCTCCTGTAATGCTGATTCTGCACCATCTTGAGACTGACACTTATCTACTGGCTGTGAAGCCAGCAGATAAATTCCTTCATCACACCACTTCATAGACTAGAAACAGAAAAGAACAGGTTCAGAATGCACCAATGTCAGCATCAAACACTAAGAGGTCTAAAACACTTCATGCCTCTACTTGTGATGTATTCAAGCTATTTAAGAAGAAAACTTCCAGCACACACATATGCAGGGACTGTGAGAATGAAGACCTTGGGCCCATTGTAGGAGAGGATGTGGTTCAAGACCATCTTAAGAACCTGAATGTATATAAGCCCATAGGAACTGATGAAATCCATCCGCGGGTCCTGAAGGAGCTGGCAAATGAAGCTGCTAAGCCACTGTCCATCATATTTGAAAAATCATGGCAGTCAGGTG